>PVIW01004335.1:0-10444 GCA_004026585.1 Noctilio leporinus
GGGGAGATGGGAATTGGGGGGAGGGGGGAGCTGGGGAATTCGTCTTAGTCGGCAGCAGGTACAAAACCCCTGGGAAGCGGGGATCCTCCCCCTCCCCCTGCGGGCTCCCCGCAGGCAGGAAGGTAGTTTCCCTCCAGGGAAACCCGGAACTCCAGCTCCCTCTGCTGGAGGAGCCCAGCCTTCCCGAGGGGCCAGGCCGGGTCCTGAGAGCCGCCCGCGGGACCCCTTCTGACTGCAGAAGGCCGGCAGACTGCGGGAGGAGACCCGCCCCCGGGGGCCCAACCTGCAGCACTGGCCCTTGCGGGGCACCCTGGTGGCTTTCAGAAGAGCAGGAGAAACAAAGCCCAGCCCAGATGCCCTCCACCAGGTCAGTGGCCACAAGGAAAGTTTGTCTCCTGGGCCGGGCTCAGCAGCGCCCAGGACAGAGACCTGCGACACGCAGAGCCGCTTCCCAACCAGGACATCTGTCCCCTCGGTGCCACGTCCGGGGGCCGGGGGCCGGGAGGCCAGTGCTCAAGGCCCGGGAGGAGCCGGCGAGCCAGCACTCAGCGCGGGCGCCAACGCCAGGTGCCCGTGGGGCTGCGACTCACTCCCGGGAGCAGCAGAACAGACGGGCGGGCGAGGGACGGCCCTGGCCACAAGGACGAGGGGGACAGGCCGCCCCCAGGCTCGGCCAGGAGCTGCGGAGCTGCACCCTCGTCCTAGGGGGAGGCCCTGCCGGCGGGACGGCAGGTGTGTGTGCGAAGCGCCCACCTGTCTTCTCAGGCCGCTGGACGGGGGTGGCGCGTTCTCCTCGAACTTGGCCAGCAGCTGGGTCGCCATGTACTTGACCTTGTTCTGGTTGCTGAGGGCCCCGTCGGTCCTCCGGTCGGCCAGCGAGCTCCCTGGCGCGGGCCTCCCTCCTCTGCAGCCCCGGGGCACGTCCTCCTGACGCACAGCAGCGGGGACCCCGTGAGAGGGGTCCCACAGCCCCCCCCAGCAGGGGCACCCGGCCTGGCAGCCCGCGTGCGAGGGGCCCCAGCAACCCTCCCGGGGCGAAGCCTGGAGAGCAGCCCCTGCCCGCGGGAAGCCTCAGGAGGGTGAGGGTGAGGGACCGGCACCTGGGCAGAAGGGGCGACCGGGCGCAAACCCGCCGGCCCCAGGCGGCTCTCACCTCTTCCGACTGGCTGGTCTTCCTCCTCTTCCCGGCTCCGTCGGGGTCCTTCTCCTTCTTGTCCTGCGGCAGGAAGAGGGCACGCTCGTGGTTCCGCCCACGCCCCGCCCCTGGGTCTGCAGCCGTGGAAGCTGCCCCTCACCTTGGGCGAGCGCTTCCGGGAGATGGTCTGGCCGAGTTTGCTCAGGAAGGAGATGGGGGACTTGGTGCTGGCTGTCAGCGCGGCCTCCTCCGCCGTCAGGGCCTCGGCGTCTGCGGACAGAGAGCCAGTCGAGGACAGCGCCGCAGGGCCCCGAAGGACCGACCGGGCTGTGCGCCTGCTGGGGGCCCCCGGGAGCCTGGAGGCTCTGCAGGGTCAGCAGGAGACCCCAGGGAAACCCACACAGAGCAGGAGCCTCTGCACCAGCAACTCGGGCGGGAAGGAGGCGGCGGCCGCGCAGGGCCACGCGCCCAGGGGCACACGGGGGCGCCGACGGTGGGGACCCATGTCAGAGCGGCGGCCCAGAGAGGACGGCGAGGGAGCAGTGGGTGCGGCCTGGTTTGGGGGGCGAGGACCCGCCGGCCCGGGGCCTCACCGCGCGAGGGCGGCGAGTGGCGGAACATCTCGTAGAACTGGGTGAGGTACACCACCATGGACAGCTGGTCCGGCTCGCCCACGGCCGCCATCTCCTTGCCGGTCATGATGGGGCAGATGCCCAGCTCCCGCTCGGCCACGTCGAAGGCCAGCTGGTTGTTCTTCTCCACGTCGTGCTCCTCCAAAGCGTCGAAGTCTCTGGGCGGCGGGCGAGAAGGCGTCCACGTGGGGAGCGTGTCCCCTGCCCGGCAGCGACGCATCCCACGTCTCCCCGCGGCTCAGCTCGAGTCCACGGCAGCGCCTCCCTAAGCTGAGCGTAAATCACCCTCCGGGAGAAACGGGACTAGCCCCCCACGCAGAAAAGGGGGGAGCTGAATACCGGCCGCTCCTCACGAAGGCGCAGCCTGGCGTGGGCTCCCCGCATCTCGAGCTCCGTGGGGCCACCCGACGCGCCATACAGGTGGAAAGCCCACCTGGATCCCCCTTCCCGACCGGAAGGCTGGGGGCCTCGCCCGGGCGCCCCACTCCTTCCAATAACCCTGACTCAGCCTCCTCTCCAGAGGGGAATTCCAGGACTTCCCTCAAAAGACTTTTCCGTGGCTAAATTTCCCCAACTTCCCCAAGTGTTTAGTCACAGGCGTTTCCCGCCGGGTGTCAAGTTGCTGCCCTCCGTCGCGGGGACCAGGCCAGGGGGCTCCCCTGGGCTGAGCCGCGGCCCCGCAGCAGCCGGTCACGTTTCAAAGTCCCCTTCCCTGAAGGTCAGCCTCCTGACCCACAGGCTCGTCCTCAGCAAAGTCACCAGCCTTCGGTGACAAGCACGGGGCCCGGCTAACGGCTGCGGGTGCCGTGCCACCTACCACAGCCTTTCCCACGCTCTCCCCGTCAGCGGTGCGGTGAGCCCAGCACCACCCGTGTGAGCCACGGCGCAGGGGCCCAGGGTCCGTGGCCTCCCCGCTGGCCAGGCTGCGCTCGGGCCACAGGCACTGAGGCCCCACGCGGACAGGAACCAGGGCCCTCGGGGCTTCCAGAGCAAACACCAGGACAGAACACACAGGAACGAGCTGGGATCAGACCTCACGAGCCAAGAACAGGCAGCTTCCCTTTCGGAACGTGTCCGTGGGGTTCCCAGGGGTGTCCCCTCTCGGGAGCCGGCCGGGCGAGCACCACCGCACTCAGCCTGCACGCAGGGGTGCCCTCCGTGGGGGGCAAATGCTCCCAGGGGGGCAGGGAAGCCGGTTCCCGACCGGCCGAGCCCTGTGACTTAAAACCCAGAGGATCCTTTCCACGACCAACTACTGTCTGACGTTCGGGGAATGGAATCAGAGTGAACCGCTGCTCTCCAGAGACAGTGTCCTCCTACACGTCCCCCTCTGGGAAGCGCAAGGACGCGTGGGGCAGGGAGCGCGGGGGCCACCCCGGGGTGCGAAAGGACGCAGCAGCCGGCCTCGACTCACATCAGGTCCGGGCAGTGCCGATGCAGCAGGGCGCACAGGGCCAGGCCGCTCTTCCAGGACATGGTGAGGTCTGTCACGCTGACCCCCGCGTAGCCCTCCGTCTGCCGCTGGCACCAACTCAGCAGTTTGCTCCAGCGAGGCACAGACTCTGTGAACGAAGGACACACTGAGGGGCGTGGGGCCGCCTGGCAGCACGAACGCGGGACCCTCTCCAGCCGACACGTCTGGCAGGCGCCGGGCACCGAGACCAACGAATTCTGATGCCGGGAGCCTCCTGCCATCCTGCCCCGGGGCACTCGGGCCCTCAGCCGGTGCGGGCGGCTCACACGCTCTCCTCGTCCTCAGCGGCGCCTGCCTGGCTTCTCTCCCTGACACCTCGGAGCCGGGTCTCCCACCCGACACCACCGTGCTCCGGCCGGGAGCTGGCGGCCGTCAGCCACACCCTCCCCGGGGAGGAACCAGCACCGCACAGCCCACCCCGCAGAGGTGCTCAGCGCGTGGCGATGCTGCTCTGGACGGTCCTGGGGTCTCACCGTGACGCGTCAGCCTGGGGGTGGCCCGGGGGCTCCCCAGGCCCTCCATCTCCAGGTGGACGTCCCTCGCTTCTCCAGTGTCGTACAAGTGGCGCATCTGGAAGAAAGGCAGACGCTATGAGGGCGGAAGAGCAGAGGACGGATGAAAGGCTGGGACAGCAGCCGGGCAGCCTGAGACCAGTGAGGATGACCTTTGAACCCCCGGACCACACCCAGCTGCAGCCACCCCAGCGGCCCTGCTGCCGAGTCCTGCGGAGAAGAGGCCTCGGGCGGCTGACAGCACGTGCCGCTGAGCTCGGGCCCTCCCGGAGCCGAGCGCGCCTACGCGGGACCCCAGATTCCGCCTGACAGCACCCCAGCCTTGCGGTCGGCGCCCTGCCCCCAGGGGACCGTGACCGGATTTCCATCACCAACACTGGGTTTCTGCCTCTGAACCGAGCGCGAAGGAAACAGGCGGCAGGTGCTCCTGTGTGGAGGGTCTGAGCGCTGTGGGCGTCTCCAAGAGCCTCCGCCTCCAAACAGCCGCAGTCCAGCCTCTCACAGCGCATGCGAGCCACGGGGACACGCGAGCCACGGGGGGCACGCGAGCCACGGGGACACGCCAGCCACGGGGGGCACACGAGCCACGGGGACACGCGAGCCACGGGGGACATGCGAGCCACGGGGAGCACGCGGTGGGACAGCTACAGATGCAGCGCCCTGGACGTGGCGCCCAGTGCTCACGCGCGCTCGCAGCTTGGCGGCCGGACCCGCTGCCGCCACCCACGCAGGTTCTGCGGGTCCTCCTGACCCTTCCGCGGACACAGGCCTGACCGGCGACGTCAGGGGGAACACGGACGCAAGGCTGCGCCTGAGCCCAGGCAGGCATGCGGGACGCTGCGCGCGGTGACGCACCACCCTGCCCACAGCTGCGAGGCGCTGGGTGTCCTGAGTCGAGACCCAGCGCAGAAAGTGGCAACCTCCCCGACTGGCGGGGAGCGGCTGATCGCTTCTCCCCCTGCAGCCTCTGTGGCCCCCCAGTGACGCTGTCTGGGGGCGGCAGGGACCGTCCCCTTGCTGTAGAGAGGACAGCACCACGTGTCAAGAGGACAAGAGGCAACCTGTCCGAGTGACAGAGCCGGTGGTGACCGTGCCCGGGGACGGTGTGCGCTGACCGGTGAGTGACCAGCGTTCGCCCCACCCCATGCGGCTGGGCCGGGAGACGTGGCCTCGGGCTTGGGCCATCGCCAAGGCCACGTGGGAAGGGGCCCTCCTGCCCCTCATCCAGCCACCTCGGCCCGGGGGCCCGTCTGCCACCGGGACTGCCGTCCCTCCCACCCCTGCAGACCCGCCCGCTGGGGCTCACCTGGCTGGGCTGCAGGAAGTTGACGTTGATGTTGGGGTACCTGGTGGCGGGGTCGATGCTGTACTGGCTGAAGTTCTTGCTCACGTTCTCGGGGGTGGTCTGAGGCAGCAGCCGGTAAACGCTCTCCCTGCACAACACGCAGCCCCCTCAGGGCAGGGCCTGCGCTGGGCGGCCTCCCGCTCCCGCGCGGGCACACGGGTGTCGCCGGCCAGCGAGGGACGAACCCTCCCCGCTGACCCCAGCCCGTGCTTCCCAGCCCCAGCAGGGCAGTGAGGGAAGAACCTGCCGCACAACACGGACGTCTGAAAACGGCACAAGTGCTCGGAAGCAGTTCAGTATTTTCCTTGGACTTCAAAGTCACTAACTTCTTCTCTTGCTTCAGTACCACCCCTGATGCACGCTGAGCCCGTGCGAGTACGATTTCCAGCTGAAGGGCCGGAGGGCTGAACACCTGACTGTCAGGCACGTGTTCACGGGACCATCGTAAAGGACGCAGGCACCCCCCACCCCCCCTCCGTCCCCCAGGGGGATACAAAGACCCTGACATCATCCGTCGCGACTAATTTAGTTCGGGAAGCGGTAAGAGAGGAGCATTTACAGTCAATAGTGTTTAAGTTCCTGTAACTTCCTCTCTTAGGAAGAAAACACCCTTCGTTAGGAGGGACGGCGAGGAGGGAGGACCCCAGGCTCTGCCGGAGAGGCGGAGCCCCCTCACCCCAGGTGTCGCTGCACAGCACCCCGGGGCCCCCACTACCTCTCGGCCAGCACTTCCAGCGGACTGGCCCCCAGAGCCCAGCTGCGCACCATCCAGGCAGAGTCCATGGCGGCCAGGAAGCCCCGCGCGATCCCCGTTCCCATCGGCCAGAAAGGCTGCCTCGGAGACAGAACGAGAAGCAAAGTAACGGGCCTGCCCGGGCAGACGGCACGGGGGCTCGGGGACAGGGCTGGCACTGGACGCTGCGCCTCGGCCGGCAGCACAGCCACAGCCCCTTCCCGCCTCCCGCCCCGGCCCCCAGGGAGTCCCCAGCGCCCCAACAGCGCCCGCAGACCCACCTCGAGGAGGCTGTCCCCGACCAGCGCCACCAGCAGCGGGTGCCCGTGCTGTTCCCGCACCAGCGCGGCGTTCTCGGAGGCGTACATGCAGGTGAAGTCGAACATGGCCACGTCCGGCTGCCCGTAGTGGTTGATGGCGAAGTCCAGGGACGGCAGCTGCTGCTGGGTGGAGAAGTCGGCGGCCTCCCGGGCGTAGCTCAGCAGGGCCTCCTGGTCCACGTTGTCCCGGGACAGCAGGAGCTCCGTGTCGGCGTGGTCCTGGCTCCCGAAAGGGACAAGGCTTGGTGGAGACGCCCCGCGGCCACCAGGCGCCCCCCTGCCTCCCGGGTGACGCCCTGTTCCCACACGTCCTTCACGCAAGCCACCGACAAAAGGAGGCTCCTTCTGAGACAACCCAGGCTCTGCTGCTGGGAGCCAGGCACTGCCCCTCGGACCCGGTCCCGCCCCCAGGTGGCCCTGCGCACCGTCGGTGTCCCGGGGTGGGGACAGGTGCATCCCCGGGAAGTCGGAGCCACCGTCCAGCTCCCGGGAGCACCAGGCCCTCCTGCCTCCTGCGCAAACTCCGCTCCCCCCGACCCCCCTTTCCAAGACACCTGCTAACCAGCCAGCCCCTGGCACACGTGCCGTTCGCTAGAGCCGATCATCGGTCACCCAACCGCGAATCGAACGTCTGACATGTGCTCTGGGTTAACCTGGCAGCAGCGAGGGGGTGGGCACCCCGGAACAACGCTGGCCACGAGCCGGTAACGTCACCAGGCAGAGTTAGGGGCTCGTTTTCCTGCCCTCCCCGGAGGGACAAGGTCTCCCCGGGTGGAGGAACGACCCTCACCTGCAGGATCACCCCCTTGTCCAGCAAGCTCTGCTTCTTGGCCGTCATGACGAAGTAGTGCGTGTCGTCCTTGTAGTAGACGATGTTCTCCAGGTCGATGCCTGCGGCCCGGGCGGGAGTGCAGGTGAGGGCAGCGGGCCGGCCCCCCCACTCGACCCCCGGGCAGAGAAACGCGCCAGGGCCCGGGCTGGGCGGCAGTGGGGACCCTGCCCCACGCCGGCTCCCGCGCCCACCTGTGGCCGCCCGCAGCTCCTGGAAGAACTTCTGGTTGAAGATAAAGGCCACGCCGCTGATCTCCTCCACCTTCGCCTCCGCCGTGGTGTTGCGGTTGATGAAGTTGGCGGTGATGGCGATGGCCAGCTTCCCTCGGAACTCCTTCCGGCGAAACCCTGGAGGGAGGGACAGATCAGGGCCGGGACACGGCTCCCAGCAGCAGGGCTGCTGACGGCCTGAGACGCCGCAGACCGAGCCCAACGGGGACGTTTTAAGGTGGCTCCTGTGGGTCGGACAGGACCGGGCAACACGGAAGAGGCCAGAGTCTGCCACACGCTGACGAGAGACCTGAACCTGCCCGGCCGGGAGGGCACTCAGTCCCAGGAGGTCCGACTACGAACAACGGGAAGCCGCCTCTTCACAGAGCTGCGATTTAGTCCCCCGGTGCCGCCACCCCGGCACAGCGCAGCACGCCCCCCACGGCGTGACCCCAGACCTGCCCCAGTCGGGCAGGCGGCACACGTGCTGGCCCAGCAGCGTGGAGGCTGGGACACCAACTCTCCCCCTAGTGTGTGAAGAGGGTCCCCGTCCCCCGTACCTTCCAAGGTGTTCCTGCGGCCGTCCCCACCGATGATCACCTCAAACTCGTACTCTGACACGGGGTGCGTTTTAGGGTGCACCAGGGCCCGCCAACCGATCCCTGCGGGCCGGAGTCAAAGTGAAGTCAGCACCCACACCTGAGGCAGCCTGAGACCCCTGGACCACACGGGGTCCGGACGCAGGGGCTCACGGAACGTTTCCTGTCACGACCACCAGGCCCTGCCGCGTCTAACCACCTGCTCAGGCCCAAACTTCCTCAGACGGCACCGGCTCCAGGCCCAGTGAAGCCCCTTCCCGCTGGTTCTGACGCCGACCCGCAGGTCACAGTCGCTCTGCGCGGACCTGACCTTAGCTCACCGCCCCCACCCCTCTTCCCTCCCTGTCCCGCCCACTCACTCGCGTTTTCCTGGTCCGCAGGGGGCTGCACAAGCCCTTGGAACTCCACATTGACATGGATTTCAATGCCCAGGATCAGCGCCACTTTCAAAAGGATGAGCTGCAGCTGGCGGATACCTGGGGGGGCAGAAGTGGGGACCCCAGGGCCCGCTGACGGGGAGGGGGGCCGCTGGAGCCCTGCCCCAGCCCCGCCCGTGCCCGCCCGACACAGGGTCTGCGCCCATTCTCCAAGGCGCCAGGACCCCTACGCGTCTTTCTTTACCAAAGGACAAGAATGCGCTAGAAAGACGTACCAGCCCGTGGCCACCTCCTGGGCGAGATACTTACCCTGGAACGGTGGCCAACGGGAGACGCGCCTTCCCACCTGCCCCAACTCAGTTACTCGGCAGAACCTACAGCCGCGATCATGGCCAGGGAGGCAGGTGCTGTGCACCCAGGGGTGTGCTTTCCTGCCTGGCCCGAAGGAGCGGCACCGCGTCCTGGGCCCCGCGCCTCTCGGCCCATCCAGCCCATCTGCACAGACGCCGGGAGGAGACGCTCAGCCGTCTCCCTGTCCCACCCACACGGGTCCGCAGCTGCAGAAACTAAGGCTTGAAATGGGCGCAAACCTCACTCGTGACTCCAGTGAGATTTATTTATTTACTCCTGCTGCTGGGGACCTGCCGGCAGTCGGACACGCAGCCGCGGCAGACGCAGAGGAAGACTAGCTCCCGACACGGCGCCAGCCCTGCTGGATGAGCCGGACCAGCCTCCCCAGCAGCTGCGGCCTGAGCGCTGGGAGCCCGGCAAACCGCCTCCAGGCCGCTGGGTCACTGCCCCGCACACAGCCTGACCCGTCCGAGTCACACACGCAGCCCCGTTGCACGCCCACGGGCGCACAGCTTACACCTGCAGGCCACCGGGCCCAACACGGGTACGCACCGCAGCCCCACAGGGGCCGGGACGCCGCAGCTACGGCCCGAGGCTGGAAAACCGGAGCAGCCGACAGACAGCGAGGGCTCCGCCCGGCAGGCGGAGCTGGGGAGGCCCCTCCCCTCGACAGGGCATCCCTGGAACCACCCGTGGTGACAGGCCCGGCGGAGCCGCAGCAACGGGCCGCAAGAATCAGGAATCGCGCCACCGACTCCTCAACCACACGAGGCGCCTGCGGTTTCCCCAGAACCGCGGGCCCACAGCCCCGTCCTCACAGGGGCGCAGCCTCTGCCCCAGCACCGCCCGCGGCGCAGGCCGAACCGGGGTCTGGCCCCCGACCCTCTGTTGCCGGCACACCCCCCGCCGCACAAACCCCGGAAGAGCCCCCCACGAACCTGCACTGAGCCCCCCTTGCCCCAGCGTCCCACCGAGTCCGGCCCCCAGATGCCGAGGACGTCGGGGCCCTCGGGGACCTGCTGCGTCTGTCCCCCCGGCGCTCGCTGTGGGGGGGCACGAGGGGCCTGCGGGGGACCGGCTGCAACTTACTGATGTGGTCGATGGACCCCGCGCAGAACTTGCCGTAGAACTTCTTGGCCCCCAGGCCGCGCAGGTCGTGGATGGTGAAGGGCCAGAGGTGCAGCACGTTGTTGCGCGAGAAGGCGTCCCGCTTCTCCACCACCACCACCTTGGCTCCCAGCAGCGACAGGTCGATGGCCGTGCGGAGGCCGCAGGGGCCGGCGCCAATGATGAGACACTGACAAGAGAGCGGCTTCAGGGTGCGGGCAGCGCCCCACGAGGGGCTGCCACCTCAGAGCCGTTCCCGAGCGCCCCCCCGAGGGCTACGCTGCCCTGCAGGCCTGAGACGGGCGGGCGGCCGGGGGGCGCGGGCTCCCGGGGTCCGTGCCAGACACGCGCAGCGCGTCCACCAGCAGGCGGGCCGGGTGCTCACGGGGGTCACCGCTTCGCCCACCGCGGTGAGGGACACTCCGCAGTCCCCGTCCAGGACAGGACCCCTGGGAAGGTCTCCCGGGAGCGAGGGACACTCCGCAGTCCCCGTCCAGGACAGGACCCCTGGGAAGGTCTCCCGGGAGCGAGGGACACACCGCAGTCCCCGTCCAGGACAGGACCCCTGGGAAGGTCTCCCGGGAGCGAGGGACACACCGCAGTCCCCGTCCAGGACAGGACCCCTGGGAAGGTCTCCCGGGAGCGAGGGACACTCCGCAGTCCCCGTCCAGGACAGGACCCCTGGGAAGGTCTCCTGGGAGCGAGGGACACACCGCAGTCCCCGTCCAGGACAGGACCCCTGGGAAGGTCTCCCGGGAGCGAGGGACACTCCGCAGTTCCCGTCCAGGACAGGACCCCTGGGAAGGTCTCCCGGGAGC
>PVIW01004335.1:10544-48343 GCA_004026585.1 Noctilio leporinus
AGGGACACACCGCAGTCCCCGTCCAGGACAGGACCCCTGGGAAGGTCTCCCGGGAGCGAGGGACACTCCGCAGTCCCCGTCCAGGACAGGACCCCTGGGAAGGTCTCCCGGGAGCGAGGGACACACCGCAGTCCCCCTGCAGGACAGGACCCCTGGGAAGGTCTCCCGGGAGCGAGGGACACTCCGCAGCCCCCATCCAGGACAGGACCCCTGGGAAGGTCTCCCGGGAGCGGCCCGTCGCGGGAGGCAGCATGGCCGGCGGCCGCCCAGGGAGGCGGGGGACCCCGTCCATCCAGCTGCTCCCGGGAGGCCGTCACCAAGGGCCAACGTTCCACCTGCCAACAAGGGTCCTAAAATCCTAGCTTCAGACTGAAGTCCAACCAAGAAAACGATCTTGAAAACCCGCAGTTCCCAGAGGTACTAAGGCGGGGGCTGGGCACGGTGCAGAAACAGAGAAAACGGGCGTGTTTTTGGCTGCGAGTCCCCTGGCCCTTCAGGAAGCCCAGCGCCCGCGCAGCCTCTGAATTTCCCGCACCGGGCAGGTGAGCCAGTCACCAGCGACGCGGCCCCGGTCACGTGAGCCACTCGGGCCGCCGGCCCCCTGCTGCCGCCCGCCAGCTCTTCTCCGCTGACAAGGAGAACGGGGAGCCCCCCACCCCGCCCCTCCCACAGGCGCTGAACCCCAGCTCGGCCCGGGCTCCCTCCCTGGGGAAAACACTGTTTCCGTGTATCTTGAACAAACCAGAACAACTTGGTTCCCAAGGCCCTTGACTAACGGACCTTTGGAACAGGGTGGGAAGCGGCCTGAAGCCTGTGCGACTCCCCAGCGGCAGACACTGCGTGTCCCTCGCGGTCGCGTGGCCCTGGAGACCCCCGTGCGCAGCCGGCACTCGGGGGGACGCCTGCAGGGCCCGGCGCCGCCGCAGCGTGAGAGCCACAGAGGCTCAGCAAACCCACAAGCTGCCTCCCGTGTAAACGTTCTCGGTTAGAACCCTGGCTGCCCCCACGCGACCCATGAACTAGGCGGGGCCGGCGCCCGGCAGTCTCGGGGACCCTCCACTCAGGCGGCCCCGGGCCCGTCCCGGCCCGCCCTCCCGCCGCAGCCTCACCTTGGTGTTGGTGCAGGCTCGCCCTTTCCTGTAGTCCTTGTGGCTGCCCCGCTTGTCCAGCTTCGCCCACAGGGCTTTGGCCTTCCAGTAGTTGAGCTTGGACTTGAGCCTGTGGTAGAAGGAGCGGTGGTCCTGGGGCCTCACCTCCAGGTGCTCGCAGAGCTCCTGGAAGGCCTTCAGGGTCCCCTTGCAGGTGGCCGCCTGCACGAACCGGTCGAAGAGGGTGTGCGCGCGGTTGGCAGCCTCGCTCTTGGTCCCCTCCATGCTCCGGCCGTCGGCGCCCCGACGCGGGCAGGGGACGGTGCTGGTCCACCCGGCACGTCAGGCGAGTCTGACAGAAGCAAGAGGAGGGACGGTCAGCAAATCCGAACCCTCGGAAACGTGGCCTCCCCCCTGGGATTAGCTTCGTGCCGCAGGCGCGGCCACACGCTGCCTGCCCAGGTCCCCAGGTTCCGTGGTCGCAATGGGGCACTCGGGCCTCTGCTGCGGCACCGGTGAGCAAGGCACAGGGCCTGGGGACCCCGAGCCACAGGGAGAGGGGTTCCCATCGGGGACAGTCTTCCAGGGAAGTGTCCCAGGCGAGGAAGACGTGGGACGGGGCGAGGACATGAAACAGGGGACTTGTGAGGACCTTCAGGTCAGAGTCAAGAACGGTGCCCAGGTTCCAGGGCCGCGGAGGAAATGGAGGCACCAGGCCAGTGGGAGGAACCGGGACTCATCCGTGAGGGCGCCTGGCAGGTGCCTTTGGGTCGGCATGTTGCCACCGCTCTTGGCAGGGGCTGGCTGGGTGGCAGGTCTGACTGAAGCCTGGGGGCCCAGCCCCATCCCCTTCGCCAGCTGGGGATGCCCAGCGAGGCAGCCCGAGGGGAGTCCTGCTGGGAGCAGCCGGGCTCTGGGTCGGACCTGGGCTCACAGACGGGACGGCCGACGGAGGCACCGCGAAGAGGTCGTTAGAGAACCAAGGCAGCGTCACCACGTCGACAACGCGCACCCGAGTGTCCGTGTGGGCAGGGACGGAAACTCCCCGGAAGCCCTGCCCGCCCGCCACGCACGGCCGGTGGGAGGGTGGCCGCCGCCCTGGGGCCCCGGCCCGGCTGACGAGTGAGGGTGAACACACCTTCCGCCCTGCCCGCCCTGCCCGCAGACGGGGTGCTCCTCAGGGGCCCCCAACCCACTCCACTCCCTGCCCTCCGCCTTTTTCATCATTTTGCACCATGTTGGGTTTTTTTCCTTTTTTAAAGATTTTTTATTTATTCCCAGAGAAAGGGGAAGGCAGAGAGGGAGAAAGACATCCCTGTACGGTTGCCTTTCACCTGCCTCCAGCCGCGGACCTGGCTGGAGACCTGGTCATGTGCCCCGGCTGGGAATCGAACCAGCGACCTTGGGGTTCGCAGGCCGGCGCCTTATCCGCTGAGCCACCGGCCAGGGCCATGTTTCCTTGACTTTGACTCTTCAGAACTATTACGGGGGGGAGGAGGCCAAAGCGCACACCACATCTGGGGAAGCCCAGGAGGGAGCTGGGCAGGGAGACGGAGCCCCTCCAGCCGGACGCTGGCTGCAGGACCCAGCGCGTCACCCGGCCTCCTCGGCCAGGCTGGGCCACGAGGACAGCCCGGCTCAGGCTGTGGCGCTGGGCCACGAGGACAGCCCGGCACAGGCTGTGGGCGCTGGGCCACGAGGACAGCCCGGCTCAGGCTGTGGCGCTGAGCTCGCTGTGGCCGCGCGTGGCCCTACCTGGGGAACCAGCCCGAGGGCGTGGAGCCCCCGCTCTCGGCGCGGCTCTCGGGTGGTCGCTGCCCCTCCTGCAGCCCTGCCCCCGGCAGGGCCCTTCCTGAGGCCTCGCACGCACGGCAGCCACGGTAACCACGTCACCACGCGGGGCTTCCGCTCCCGAGCCCAAGGCAGGGACTTCAGTCAGCGCGAGGAACTGCCGTTTCCTGCGCCCACGGCAGCCCTTCCCGGCCCAGGGGGGCGACGCTCCCGCCCGGCCTCTCATCCCAAACGCACCAGCCCCTCCCGGCGCCAACGGGAAACACGCTTGTCCCGTCCAGGATCTGCACGGAGCGGAGTGACCCGGACTCACCTCCAGTCTCCCCTCAGCAGACGTGCCTTTCGGGCGGCAGCGGGCAGCGGGGGGGTGTTTTCAGGTGCACCCCTGCTTCCCCCCAAGGCCCGAGGGCGTAGGAGTGACAGCCGGGCAGGGACGGGGGAACAAGGGCTGTAGCACTGGCCCCGAGGGGCCTCTGCCTGCTGCTCAGATGGACGGACGGACAGCCGCCCCCTCGACCTCACACCCCCCTCCGCTCGCCGTGCGCCCTCGTGCCGCCGTCAGGGGCTGGCGAAGCTTCAAGGCACCTGGTCTGCTCCCCCCAGCTCGGCTCGGGAAGGAAGTGACTTTCCTCCGTCCTGAGCGGCAGCCACCTCCCCGCCCTCAGGCCTAACCCCACCCACACGCTCCAGACCCTGCAGCCTGTGTTTCCAAACGCTGTGCCCAACCTGCGCCTCTCGCTCGCAGCCCCAGAAGGGGCTCAGACGGACAGACAGACGCCGGCCCCCGGAACCAGGCAGGTGCAGCCCAGGTGCCGGTTCTGCGGGGCCCTCTGTGCTGGAGACACTGGCCGGCTCCCACGCGTCACCACGGCCCGCGGCCAAGGGGCCGGCCGGCAGCAGCGCCCGTCCAGGGTTCTGACCTGCGGGTCAGCAACCACGGCAGATACACGCGGCTGAGCCGGTTCCTGGACAAGGAGAGGCACAGGGAGACGACAGGAGGGCAAGTCCCTGGGGTGCCTCCTGCTGCTGCCCTGCAACCCGAGCGAGGCCTCTGCAGCCGCTGTCTCCTGCGGCGGGGGGCTCACGGCCCCTTTGCTGGCCGCACCCCGAAGGGCAGCCCAGACCCTGCCTCTCCCGGACCACCCTGGGCGCTGCCACATCCCAGTCTGGAAAGCCAAGTCGTCAGGGGAACCAGGAGACCCGGAAACCTGGCAGGAAGGTGGCTGGCATCCTGGGGACGGAAACGCGGAGGCAGGAAGGAGGGAGAGGAGCCTGCGGGGGGGAGTGGGGCGGCCCCCTCGGGCCACGGCTGACGGCGACTTGGCCCCGCGGGAGCAGGCCGGACGGTCAGTTCTTCTCCTGACCAGTGGACTCGCTTCGCTGACTCAGGGCCGGTTAGGAAAACACTTGGTCTCCAGCCCTTGGAACAGGGTGGTTCCTGGCGGGGTGGGGAGAGTTATCTTTAAACATAGGAAAGAGGAAGAGAAACAGAACGGAGTCCAACCTCACGCCAACCGCGGCAGCGAGTGCAGGGCAGGCCCGGCCGCGGCCACTCACAGGCCACGTGGCACGTGGTCCCCTGACCCTGGAACCCGTGCGCCGCCCCTTCCAGCCCCGAACGTGAGGCAGGTCCTGAGGGAGACTTCACCACACCCGATGTGCTCGCCTTTGAAGCCCACCCGCGGCGGGACGGAGGCGGCTCTGCAGGCCCCCTCGGGTGCCCCCGCCAGCGGCCCCAGACCCTGCCGAGAAGCAGGCCAAGGTCGGGGGAGCCACGGGCTCCCCCCAACGCCACCCCTGCCGGCACTGCACCTGGTGCAAAGCTGCCATCCATACGCCACGTGGGTGCGTGGCCTGAGTGGAGAGAACGGAGCGCACGTTACACGTTAGTTCATTCCGGGTGAGCCCTGCTCATTCGCGTCCCCGAGAGCCGTGAAAACGCGCCGGTGCCCCAGCCCGGCCCGGCATCCAGGGTGGCCAGGCGGGCGCCCCTGTGCCCGGCGTGATTGCACCCCGCGGCGGGCGGAGAGGGACCAGGCCGTGGTTCCGGAACACGGGGGCGCCCTGCTAGGGCCAGAGCTGCACCTGCCTGCAGACCCAGGTGGGCCCGACGCCCCCCGAAAACCTCTACCATCCCCAGCGCGAACACAGCAGCAGAAGCGGAACTGCCGGACGGAAGAGCCCCGGCCTGCCCCACAGGGCTCGGAGCCGCGCCCGGGGTCCGCGTGCCGGGTCAGGGGAGAGGCGGCCAGCCCTGTCCCTCCCGCCGGGTGACGGCCCAGGGGTGGCCCAACCCCACGCGAGTGGGCGAAGGGAGACCAACAGGAGGGCCTGCGGCAGCCAAACCAACTTTAGTTCCTTCCACCCGAGAAATCAAAGCCCCGCGGGTCCTGCGGAGGGTCGGTAAACACGGCGCCTCCACCAAGACGGTGCTGCGCTGGCAGGGGTCCCGCCCCGGGGGTCCCGCCAGACCCGCTCCCCCTCCCCCTCCCCAGCACTTGGGTCAGCGGCCTTGGGTCAGCGCTCGCTCGGGCATCTTCTTGAGTCTGAGCACAGAAAGGTGGGTGGCTGTCGGGCCCTGGGCCACGACCGTGAGATCTCAGGAGCAACACCCCGATGCTCAGCCCGTCCCCTCTGGACCCCCGGGCAACGCGGACACCGCCCCTTGGCCCCCGAAGGTCTGCGCAGCCGCGGCGGCCGGTGTCCAGGAACTGCGCTGCTCAGCGCAAGGTGGCCCCTGGGTGGGGGGCGCGGTGGGCCCTGCCCTGCGGAACCCCGACCGGAGGCCAGCGCTGCTCAAGGGGGACCCCAGCAGCCCCGCCACCCCACCCGCACCGCAGCCGGCCCACCCAAGAGCCTGTGCACCGGTACCTTTCCCTGGTCACTTTCTTTTTCAAATACTCTGAGTGTTTCTCAGTTACAGGTGACAGTGTCGTTTCCCGTTAGTTTCAGGTGTGCAGCATTGCGGTTCCTGGACCCCCGATGTCTCCAGAGACCCCCAGGCACCACGCAGTCACACCCCGTCGCTGACCAGGCTCCCTGGGCCGGACCCGACCGCCCGCGGCCGCTGTGTCACCAGCCCTGCGCCGCCCGGTTCCCTGGACCTAAGGGTCTGGGTCTGTTTGCTCCTTAGGCTCCTCGTCCTTCCCTGTCTCCTCAGCCACGTGCTGCTGGTTCCAGCAGGGCCCCGCCGCGCGCACGTCCTCAGCCAGGGCCCTGGGCGGCCCTTCCGCAGCGGCAGGCGGGGCGCGGTCGCCGTCCTGCCACTGGCTGTTCTGGGCGCCCGGGGCTCTTCCCCAGCCCCTCCCGCGACTCGGTGGATCTTCGCCTTGCGGTCGGACGGACGAAGCTGTGTTTACGCTGCACAGGCGTCTATTTTAGGTGGCCGGTCACTTCGGTTCAAACACGTCCTGAAATCACTGCCCTGTGTGCTCAGCCCTCCACGTCTATGTTTTTCTTGTTATTTTTTACTTCTTTTGTGAGTGTGTGTTTGCGTGTGTCCCTTAATTGATGGGTTGTAACGACACCCAACCTTCCTACTGTGGCCTCCTCGCCCCTGGGCCGGTGGCGGTTTTTCTTTGTGACAATTTGTAGTTCTCCCCCCAGGTCCTGTGGCATCCCCTGCGGCGCTGCCCTGGTGCAGACGAGTCCTCAGGCGCTCCCGTCGGGGCCCACCCACCAGCCCCGCAGCCCCCCTGCTCCGCCGAGACGCCAGCGCCCGCCGCACGGAGCTGGGCAGCCAGAGTCGGAGGCTGGCGACAGCCCGCAGCGCCCACTTGGCCAGAAACCAAGGACATTTTCCCCTTTTCTAGTTTCCTGCGACTGACCCTTCCCCGGCCCTCGCCTGGGCAACCACAGTTTCCTTAAAAACACCTCCGTCTTCTCTGCCAACACAAAGCAGCTGCTGCAGCCGCCCTCCCTCCCCCTCGTCTGCCGCAGGGACGGAGGACACGGACGAGCGTGGAACCCGCCACCGCAACGCACACGGCAGGGGCAGCGCAGGTGCTCGGCCGGGTTTCTCCAACGCGGTTTCCGTGTTCAACTACAGGGTGGGACGCGGGGACTCTCCTGTGGGGAATGAACGGAAACCCCAGAGCTCCCAGGGGCCAACAGCGGACCCCCAGGGCCCCACCTGAGCCCCACCACTCACCCCTCACCCCGCCCGGGTGCGGCGGCCCCGCCAGGAAGGAGGACTCGGGCAGCTGCCCCTGGGCCTGCGGCTGCGGGAGTCCACGCAGGGCTGCGGAGCCGGCCGGGGGGTGGGCTGCGCGGCCCCCCTGACGTCAGCCCCGTGTCCGCATGGAAACAAACAGCCTCCTCTGTGCCCACAGCTCCTCCTCGTCTCCCCTCTTCTTCCCGGAGACACGACTGTCTCCTGAGTGACACGGTGCCGCGGAGGGGGCCGCGCGGGGGGCACGGGGCTCCCTCCAGGAGAGGGGGAGGGGAGAACTCACAGAGCAAACAATGTTCACAGCCCGGATGACGCGTGGTGGCCCAGCACATGGTCACACGGAGCCCCCAACAGCCAGGCCAGGGCAGGCGGAGCAGCCCCAGCCCCACCCGCTCCGCACAGATGCGTGTCCTGGCCTCGTCCCTGCCCCAACCACCCCCAGGCCGGGACGACGGCCCCCGGCGCCGGTTCAAGGCTGAGGCCCCGGGCTTCTCGAGGTGGGTCCCGCCCGGCTGTCCCCCTGCGCAGGAGGCAGCCAGCTGGGCCCCTCCGGGTCTGACGCCAGGGAGAACCACGTCCAACTGGGCCAGCAGCCGCAGGTGCCCGGCGCCTATTTTTAGCCTGGGCCCTTCCTGCCCACCCCCGGCGGCCTCCTGGGCCCCCCGCAAGCTGCTCCGTGGGCAGCGGGCAGGACGGTGGTGCTCGGAGCCTGCAGACCGGAGGCAGGACGTGCCCTCAGTCAGGGGACGGGGTGACGGTTCGGACGACAAAAGCTCCGTCTGCACCCACGGTCGGCCCCTCAGCTGCCCGCAGACCCGGCAGCACACCCGCGGCTCCGCCCGCACCCACCCTGCAGCTGTGCCCCTCCAGGGAGGCCGCTGACCCTGAGGGGCCAAGGCTGCTCACCCCGCCCCCAGGACTCGCAGGAGACGGGCCAGCCTTGTGCAGCGCAGGAGAGAACAGGGACCCTTGAAGGAATCGGGAAAACGCGGGACACGTGCCGTATTCTCGTCTGAAACCCAGGGCTGGACAAGCTGAGTGGGCACCCAGCCCCCCACACCAAGGACAGAGCTGCTCTGACTGAGGAGGGGGTGGCCCCAGCCCCCAGTCCCGTCTCACCTGCCCAGAACCTGCCGCCGCCCGGATCTTTCGTCCTGGGGCGCCCCCTGCGCCCAGACTCTGACTCGGCAGGAGTGGCCGTGGGGACACCAGGCCGTGGGGACACCAGGCGGTGGTGCCTCCTCCCCTCCGGGCCCTGCAGCTGGGACGGTGCTGGGGAAGGGGCAGCGCCAGGCCTGCCAGCAGCTCCCTGGGGTCCCCCTCACCCCTCAGAAGCTCCTGGGGGCTCCACGCAAGCAGGGGGCCCCAGCCTGGAGAGCCACAAGACCACGGCCACCGGGGCTGCAGGGTGACCACACACCTCGGGGCACAACAGGGCGGCGCCTGGACGTTCCCAGAAACGGCCGGAGGGCGGGCGATCGCGGTGCAGCCCAGGGACTCTGCATCCAGCCTCGAAGGCGGTGGCAGGTGGGACAGCGAGAGCCTGCGCCCCAGCTGTGCGACGGAGGAGCGGGGGACAGGTGAAGAGGAAGCAGACCGGGCAGCTTCCCGCGGGGCTCTGACGGGGCGAGTGTGTCCGGATCCAGCCCCCGGCCCCTCCCTGCACGGGCGCACCTGCCCCACCAGCAGGGCCGGCTCCAGCCCTTATCAACCCTCAGCAGGACCCACACGCCCACTCCAGAGGCTCCGTATCTCCAGCCAGGAAGGCGGAGGGCGGAGAGAGGGAAGCCAGAGAGGCCGGGGTGCGCACCCCTCCCCCACAGGCACCCCTCCCACTCCTCCCCTGGGTCTCCTCACCCAGCGCGAGTGTCAGCTTTGACAACTGTCCTCTCTCCAGCCCAATGCACGCGCCCCACGCGCCCTGAGCCCTGAACAGGCGCCCTAAACAGAAAAAGGGTTCAAAGTGGGGTGGGGGTAGGGAAGTCTCCCGGGCCACGGGCTGAAAGGGCAGCAGCGTGAACTCCCAGGCTGTCCACCGTGTCTGCGGATGACCCGGTGGGGGGGCAGCTGCACGCAGTCAGGGGGGCGCACACAGTGGGTGGTGGGTGGAGGCCAGCAGGGAAGAGGCCCCGGGGAACCGAGGGGGCTGGAGCAAGACACAGCCGGGCTGGGCCGCGGGGGCCCCTCCGGCAGCCGGACACCCCAGCGTCCGGCACAAGCTGGCCGCAGCCCGGAGGGTGGGGCCCAGGAAGCGGAGGGCGGACGGCGCGTCCAGGGGGCCGGGTCGTCCTGGGGGGGGGCTGACAGGCCAGGTGCCAGCTGAGGCCCCGGGAACAGGAATTTTAAAAGCAAGTCACTTAACAGTCACCGAGAGGAGTGGCTCTAGTCGCTGGGGACGAGCGGCTTCCAGACTTTTGAAGAAGAAACAACGAGACTCGCAAGGCACAGACCAAACACCCCTTGACCTGCTCCGGGCGGGAAGCCGACGGGCCTCCGGCCACGGAGGAGCCCGCTGTCCTCCAGCCTGGTGCTCGCAGGCGGCACGAGGGCAAGTGGCAGGCGTCTCTGCTCCTTCAGGACCGTATTCTGGTTCTGTTTCACATAAAGTGGGCCAAGACCTGCGAGGTCATGAGGCCCCCGTCGGCCCTGCCCCGCGCCAACCCTGCCCACGGGGTGGCGGGAAGGGGCCTGAGCCCCACCCCCACCCCTGGCGCCGCAGGCTGCGGTGGGGACAGGGCCCCGCGCCGGTCGGCAGGTCAGCCCTGCACAAGGTCCTCTTCAAGGACGCCGCTCCACCCCTACGGCACTTGTCCTCCCCCCACGGCACCACCGGAGCCCCTCACGGACGCGGCTGCACTGGGACAGCACACAAGGCCCCAACAGCGGCTTCCGGGCCAGCTTTCCCCAGGGGAGGCGGTGCCAAGGGTCCAGGAGGGGCAAGTGCAGCCTAGTGTCCCCTGGGCTGGGCCTCGGGGCTCCAGCAGGAAGGCAGGCAGGGCCCCAGCTCTGCAGACCCAGCCTGAGGCCCCGAGACGGAGCTGCAGGGAGGCCTGCCCGACGCCACGGCTCTGTCCCGCGTTCCTCCAGCACCAGGTTCCCTTCCGGTGAGGCCAGGCCGGTCCCCGGGCTGTTCCCAAGTAACTGCCGGCGGCCACGTCCACGCGGGACCTGCTGCCCAGATGTGGCCACACTGCTGTCTGGTGGTCGGCAACCCCGGCAGGTGCACCAGGTTCCGCGCTGTCCCTGCACCCGGCGCACGTCCAGTCGACAGACGGGGTGCGGGGGCCGCTCTTGGGGGGGAGTCAGCCTTGAAACCGAACTCGAGCACCTGTGCCGGGTGCCGCCCACCTGGACGCCGGAACCCCAGGCAGCACGGGTCTGCGCGAGGGCCCGGGGCGCACACGCCGCCCCAGGAAAGACCGCAGCCATTTCAAAGCAGCTGGTTTCTGGCTTGAGCCAGCGTCCTGAGGACCGTTCTCACTTCATCTGCAAAGGACAAGGTCCAACGACTGAGCTGTGTCTAAAAAGAGGGGTGGGTGGGGGTAGAGCTGCTCCAACAGGTCAGTTCAAGACTCAGACCCCAATGCTGGGCAACAGCAGGGCTCTGGGGGGAGGGGGAGGCCACGGGCGGAGGGGAGCTCTGCTCCTGGACGGAGCCGACGCGGACAGGCTGCTCACGGCGCGGCCTCCGGTCCCTGGGCAGGTCCAGCGGGGCCACCGGCCGACCCGGCCTGCCCAGGCGGGGCTCCTGCTGGGGGCGCAGGTCTCGGTCAGGGGCAGAACCGTGGCTGAAGCTGAGGCGGATCCAGGCACCTCCTCTCTTCCCTTCTTATTTGAAACAGGAAACATTTCTGTGTCCCAGAAAAGCGGTTCCTGCCAGAGTCCTTCCAGATCACAAGGATTTCAGAAGCACCTGGAATCTCAGAATGATCCAGAAACTGCGCCTTCCAGCGGCTCAGAGAAGCGTCAGGTGATGGGAGGCAGTTACCCCAAAGCTCTGGATCTGCGCGGTGGCCATGGCGACCGGAAAGACGCTTGTCACAGCCGCTGTGACACAGTGACCTGGTGCCCCAGTGCCTGCCAGGGCGACCCGCAGGCCTTTCCTGTCCAAGCTCGCGAGGAAGAGTCCAGCTTCGCTCGGGTCCACAGAAGAGGGGGAGGGAGGCAATGGGTTGCCCAGAGTCACACAGCCACCGCGAGCCTCACCTGACCCCGAAGTGGGGGACCCAAGATTCGAGTCTTGTCCTGGTACCTGTGACCATCTCTGCCCTACGGTTTTCATTATGACCTGCAAGTTACAGGTGGGGGAGGGAGGGATGAAGGAGCTTAGATCAGCCGTCCAGCTAGTTAGCCACGGGCTGCGGTCAAGTACCTGCCTGGCATCACCGCACCGGGGCCGCCCAACCCAGCAGCACGACGGCCCTTCTGGAGGGAGACCCAGAAGGCTGCCGGCAGCCCTGTGCCCGTGGCCTCGGGTCTGGTGAGCAGAAAACTACCCTCCCCACCACCCACCGGCCCTGAGAGACTGTGGCCTCCAGGTTGGCCCCACCACCTCTGCCCACGAGCATGTCCTCACGTCCTGGTCCCCACACGGGGCAGCGGATGGCGGCTCCTCCAGCCTCGGCTGAGTCCCTGGGCCCCGTCCACCTGCGTGCTCCTGCTCTGCTCCGGGCCACCCCGCCTGCCTCCCCGGAGAAAAACCCCTCGGGCCACCAATCCACGCGTGGTCCACCAGCCCCACCACCTCGGCTGGGCAATGCCAGGTGGGTCACCTCCAAAACGGTGTGAAAACAGCACCTGCGACGTAGGCTCCCTCTAAGAAAGGAGAGGATCCAGTCGAAGCCATGCGCACCAACGCCTGGCCAAGTGCTCAACACCACACGCCGAGGCCGGAGCGCACGGCCCACCGCGCGGCCCACCGAGGCTGGGAGCACAGCCCGAACCGGAGCCTCCCCACTGAGCAAGAGGCGTGACTGCAAAGCTGCCCCTCACGAAGGACGAGGGGGCGGGGCACCAGTGGGAGAGGGAGAGGGCGCAGACACAGCTGCGGTGGGGGCGTGGGGGTCTGCAGGATGTCGACTGAGCTACTAGGACAACACACCAGACAACCGTGAGCGCAAATGTCAGCACCAAGTGAACGGGGGCAGCAAGTGCTTCCCCGTGATTTCATTTTTGCAGGGAGGGGGGTGACCCCTTTTTACCATCAACTATTTTTTTTAAGACTTTTTAAAAAAATTTTATTTGTTATTTTCAGAGGGAGAGAAACATCCATGTGTGGTTGCCTTTCACCTGCCTCCAGCTACAGACCTGGCAGGAGACCTGGCTTGCAACCTGGTCATGTGCCCTGGCTGGGAACAGAACCAGCGACCTGTGGGTTCCCAGGCCGGCGCCTTATCCACTGCACCACCAGCCAGGGCTTCAACTATTTTTTAAAGGCATTTTGTAACATTAAAAAACCCTCACTTGAGGATACACTTATTGACTTTTTTTTTTTTACAGACAGAGCAAGGGAGTAGAGAAAGAAACATCGATGGGTGGCCTCCTGTATTTGCCCCGACTGGGGGGTCTCCAGCCAGGTCCGTAGCTGGAGGCAGGTGAGAGGCCACCACACATGGATGCCTCCCTCCCTCTCTGCCTCTCTGTCTTCCCCTCTCTGGAAATAATAAATAAATAAATGCCTAGTTATCCCCAAACTGTGAGCTGAACAACATTTTGGGTAAATTCGCATTTCACGAATCACAAATCAAAAGGTGTCATGAATGAACTAAGTGTTGAAGATGAAATCAAGTTTTTAAAAACTTTACAAGTCAGTCCTCCTCCTCACTAAGAACACAGTAAAATTCTAGTGTTTTATTAGGGACATGTTTTAGTTTTCCCCAGAACACCTTTCCACAGAACACGGTTGGGAAGTGCGGCCTGCGAGTGGGGTGGGTGCTCAAGCAGAGGGCAAGGCAAAAAGGAAACACTTCTCCACATTTTTGTGGGTCCTGCTGAATGGCACGGCTCGGACCAGCGCTCCCCCAGTTGGCCACAGGAATGCCGAAGCCACCCAGCAGCACCGACTCTTGGTCAGGGCGCCGACCCCGTGCCCCTGGGTCTGCCAAGTGAAAAAGTGGCACCAGCCGACCCAACAGCCATCCAGCGCCAAGGAACCCAAATTATACCTCTACTTGTCAGATCAGCAAAAAGGTGTTTTTGGGGTGCCACCGAGCACGAGGGGTTCAGGTGGCCCGAGACGGAGGGGCGAGCGGGAAGAAAAGGGTGGTGCTCAGCGCACTGAGTGCCAGACCGGGAACCAACAGGTCGCAGACCCGGGATGGGGCTGGGCCCCGGGCTGGGGACACGGAACAGACAACTGGTTGATGGATCGATGCTTCTCTCCCTCTCCCTCCCTTCCCTCCCTTCCTCTCTCTGAAAATACGTAAAACCTTTGAAAAGAACAACAGTCATCTAGCAGCCACCACGAGGCTACTGAAGACCAGGCGTCGGGGTCTGAGTACAGAACGCGTCTCACGTCCCAGAGATGGGGAGACGACGGGGTTGTCACCGCTCGTGTGACGATGTCACTCCACAGACACGTGGACCAGCCCCCCCCAGGGCTGCGGGGAAGCGGCGGGGGGAGAGCAGGCTTCAGGGGCTGGGTGGAGGCCAGCGGGGGCAGGAAGAAGCTCCCGGGCCCGGGCCCCCAGGCGATCGAGAGGGGACAGGGTGGGGGGCTGGCTCCCTGGAGAGGAGGCAGCTAAGGAATCCCACGGGAGGACCACGTTTTCTCCCGACAGGCCACACAGCCTCCCTCAGGGCAGACGCATGGGAAACGCACGTTCAACCCAGCGAATCCAGTGACCACGGAACACGCGATGCCTCAGCCTCCACGCTGGGCCCTTAACCATCTTAGAACCTGGTTGGTGTGAAAAAACACCAGGCCACCTTCCACCCAACTTACAAAGGTTTGTACGACAGGAAACCTATCCCGAGACAACCTTGGATTAAATGCCAAACGAAACGTGCAGGTGACGTGGAGCTCGCCGGACGGGGTAACTGAGGTCTCCGGTGACACAGGTTTCCTGGGGGACGCAGCCCCCGCCGACAGGCAGGCCCGCAAGGGCAGCTGGGCCCACCCGGCAACTACCACTGTGAGGGGAGGCGGTTCCCCCGGCTCCCCCAGCCGGAGGGGAGCGGAAGCTGCCCCAGGCCTGCCCGCGGGCGGGGGGTGGTCACCAGAGACTCTTGGTTCCAAGAAGACAGGCCAAGAGCTGCGGACCTAACTCACTGAGATAAAAAGTAAATGCCAAGAAGGAGGGTGAGGGGGCAGGACTCCAAGCGGCGGTAGTATTATGCAACTGAAATTCCAGGCATTCGCCAGGAAATCCAAAGGTCACGGTTCCCACAGCAACCACAACCTGACCCGTCTGCATGTACAGTTTCTGGCGCTGCCAGACCCAAAGCTGCCACCGCCAGGCGGGCCGGCGAGCGACCCTGGCGCGGGGCCCTGGGCCCGGGGCGGGGCCGCCTCCCTCCCCTGATACCTGGTCAGCTCACACGCCTCCAAGCCTCCGGCTGGGACGCTGGCCAGGCACAGGGAGCGGGGGAGGGTGGCAGACAGCACCAGGCTTCCAAAGACACCCAAAGGTAAAAACCCACAGAAGGGGTATTTCTGTCAATCCCGTTATCTGATCAGACGCCCCGCACGCGTTTCCCCAACCTCACAACCAAGGAGGCTCCCAAGCAGCACGAGTGAGCCCGCAGCCCGCCTTGCGGAGGGACGTGGCCCTGCTGCGCCCGGCGCGTCCCACCCCGCGGACGGGGTGCAGCCGTGTCCTCCTGGGGGGTCTGCCGCCGGGCCACAGAAGCCCAACACGGAGCTGTCGGCACAGGACAGGTGTGCGGTCTTCGTCCTGGGGACTGACCTGCTTCGCCCAGACGCACTTCTTGCTGGAAGACCGGGCCTTCCCCGGGGGGAACATGGAAGACCTGAGACCACACGGAGGGGCTGGCGTGGCTGTGGCCTGTGCTTCCGCCCACCCGGGGCCACTGGAGCTCAGCCGTCCGCACAAGCCAGGCCCCCAGCTGCAAGCGTCCAGCTGGCAGCACGGCGCACACGCCACGCAGGGCCGGACACGCTCCACAGCCTTCCCAGGCCCTGGACGCCCGGTCAGGGGCCTGGCTGCTGCCCCTCGGCTCCAGACACACCTGAAAAGGTGGGAATCCAGGTTTGTTCAAGAACTGGCTCAGGAAAATGAAAAGCTGTGACTCTTCGAAGCCTGAGGAACGCCATCCAGAACATGAAAAGCGACCACAGAAGGGAAAATGTTTGCAAATCACACCCCTGCCAAGGAGCTCC
Source organism: Noctilio leporinus (assembly GCA_004026585.1). Lineage (NCBI taxonomy): Eukaryota > Metazoa > Chordata > Mammalia > Chiroptera > Noctilionidae > Noctilio > Noctilio leporinus. The sequence goes on from PVIW01004335.1 coordinate 25,936, forward strand.
CATCCAGAAGACGCAGAGAACGGTTGCGACTCCATCGTGACAAGTAACCCAGGTCCGCAGTGAATGCTGGATCTGACCGAGTTTCCCCAAAGACGTACACACGGCCAGTCAACGCACCGAAAGCTGCTCACCACCGTCAGCCACGAGGGAAATGCAAACCTGGGCCAGAGGGCGACCCCACCCCCCACCCCCCGGAGGCGGAGAAGGGCCGCTGAGCAGGGTGATGGGAGCCAGTCTGGCGACCCCCAGAGGCCGGGCCACACGTGGCTGCCACGTGGCCCAGCAAGTCCACGCCGAGGCCTGCGTGTGCACGAGGGAACTGACCCCGCGTGGGTGCACAAACCTGCACGGGAGTGTCCGTGGCAGCTCCGTCCAGACCAGCCGGAAGTGGGTACAGGGCAGACGCAGTAAGTCCATGACACGGGGACAGATCTGCCGGAACAAAGACGGTCTCACACGCCTACAGCACGGACGCCGCGCTAAGCAGGCGCCAGGCACGGGAGGTGGCTGGTTCCGTTCACAGGCGACCAGCAGAACAAGGGACCTGGAGAGAGCACCGCGCCTTGGGCCGGGGGAGGGGACTGAGAGACGTCACAGCGCCTCTGGGGACAGGGCTCCTCCGCGGGTGACGGAAGTGACAACTAGTCAGTGTGGCTGCACAGCTCTGCACACTGGGAAGCCCGGTGAAGGGCCTGTCACGCGCATGAACGGGGCGGCTGTGAGTTACACAGTGAAGCTGTTAAAACACCCTGAGAGCAGTAACGGTGTCTCATGCGTCACCGTATCCTCTCAAGTAACGCAGGGCCTGGCACATAGTCGGTGCCCAGTAGCTGTGGGTAAACTAAGAAGAAGACAAAGCCCTGGCTGGTGGCTCCGTGGATAAGGCGCCGGCCTGCGAACCCAAAGGTTGCTGGTTCGATTCCCAGCCAGGGCACGTGACCAGGTCGCAGCCAGGAACCCTGGTCGGAGCCCCTCCCCACCCCCCGCCGCCTGCCACGGCCTGTGTCCGTCCCTCCTCAGTCTCTTCCAGGAAGCTTCAGCCAACATCAAGAACCAGCAGCGTCCAGCCAGTTCATCGCACGCCTGCCCCTGCCCCCCAGGTGCCCCAGGCCGGAGGGCCGGCAGGAGGTGGTCCCTTCAGCAGCGTGCTGGGCTGAGGAGACGGCGGGGCAGAGGATGGTGGAACAATCAGGAATCGAGTCACAAAGGGCTGTTGGTCCAACGTGAGATTCCTGGGAGCCCTGGGATGGGGGAAGAGCAGGAGGACGTGGCACGGGCCTCCTCCCAAGGCCACTGGACACAGGGCCCCCGCAGAAAGACCAGCTGCCCGGGAGCTGGACGTCCCACAGACGCCCTCACCCACGCGACCAGGGCTTGTGTTTACAACCCTCGTGACCCAGCACGTTGCAGCGGGAGGGAAACGGGTGGGACGCAGTCTGCTTGAGGGTAGTTGGAAGGGGCCACCCCCCGAGCCGGACGCGTGGCCCCTCGCGGGCCTCCTCGCTCCTGGCGGGCAGGACGCTGGCCGCAGCCCTCGGCGGCCCAGCCCAGGGCAGGAGCCCGCAGCGCGGTCCCAGCTCAGAACGGCTGCTACGTTCGCCACAGTTGAGTACACAGAAAAGAAAGCGAACACGTCCAATTTCATTTCAGAAACGAACTGTTACGTCACAGGGCCACGTGGGGGAGCGTCCCGGTCTCCTCGCTGCCTCTTCCCCGTCCACCTGGACCCAGAGCAACGGCAAGCTGCCCTGTCCCGGGGGCTTCCCAGCGGAGGTCCATCGAACCCCTGCCCGGCCGTGCGGATTCCACGAGCCGCGCAGCCCACGGGGACCCGCAGACCCCGTCCAGGCAGCTTTGGCCACATGGAGCCCTGGAGGGCGGGCCGCCACCCGTGGGGGCCGCTGTGAGGACGCTGGGGGGCCCGGGGACACGTCTCCTCCCGCACAGCCGCCTTCTCACACCCAAACCGGACCTCCGTCCCCTACACGGTGCAGTGGTCACAGCCCGCGTCTCCACTTGACAAAGGGGGCTTGGGAGAGCAAAGCCCCCACCCCACCCCCGACAGCACAGGCCGGACAGACCCAAGGCAGGAGGCGTCTTGCCCTCACTTCAGGGGGCTCGGGTCAAAAGCCGGCAGCCACGGCCCGGAGCGGTCAGAGCCCCGTCGGCACCGCAAAGGCAGAGACAGCCTGTGTCTGTCCCCAAGGGCTCAGCCAGGCAGGTGCCACCTCTCGCCGGGAGCCTCCCGGAGCTCCTCCCGCGCCCGGGCCGACCGCGGTCCCCTGGAAGCATCAGACGTGGGCGCGTTTCTGGTTGCAGCCTTTCAAAGCCGGAAAAGAAAATCCCTTCTTGCCGAAAGTCAGAACTTGTAAAATAAATTGCTCTCGACTCACGTGTTTCCAGAGCAAACCTCGGAAAAACCCGTGTGAAGAACCAGCTGGCACAGCTGCGGGCGGGATGCCAGCCTGGGGGCCGGGCTGCCCGTGCGCCCAGGCCCGTGCGCGGAGGGTGACGGCCGGACGGAGGCGAAGCCACCGGCATCCGCGCCACCGACGGAGGAGGAGCAGGAGGAGGGGAAAGTCGGACGCGGAAAAGTAACATTTTAAAGTCCCAGAGAACACGTTCCGCTGCAGAACTGCTTCGTGTGAAGGACTGAATTTTAAGCCAAGAAGTACCGGCTGTTACGCTTTGGACGTCAGTCGCATTTCCGGGCGTCGAGTTTCCTGTCCTGGAAGCAAGGTGACCCTTCCCGGGAGTCAGTCTCGGACGGAGAAGACTGAGCAGCCTGAGGAAAGGCCCTGCTTGTTACTCCCAGACGGAGCCAGGCCCGTCCGCACAGCCGGGACGCAGGAGACGCAGGCGCCTTCCACTCGGGTGGAGGGGCCGCGTGCCCGGAGGTCTGCGCAGGGCTCACAGCCCCAGCCGGCACGGCCTCTAAGTGTCTCCAACAGGGCGCATCCCGTCCCGCCTTCCCCACAACGTATCAGCTTCTAAAATTGGCGCATGACAGACTCAAGGAAGTGGGAGGAGTGGGGGGTCCCCGCGTGGGAAGGGCCTGGCGGCAACAGGTCGCCGCTATTCCCAAAGCGCTGGGTAACCCTCCGAGCCCACACGGCCGCACCCCTCGGAACGCTGGGAAAGGGCCGCCGCCCTGCCCCCCAGGGGCTGCTGAGCCCCAGGCCCCCCGTGGGGACGTGGCCCCAGCCTTTCCTGTTGCCGGGGCCAGGGCTGGTCCTCAGAGAGGAGTCGGCAAAGACACCAACAGGCCAGAAGCAGCAGCCACGGGCCTCGGTCGCGTGCGGGATCCTCCATCTCACTGGCGCAAACTACGAAACCTAAGCAGGAACTACGAGTCTCCCACCCCTTCGTGCGCAGGGCTCCCTGGCCAGTGACGTCAACCGTGACCGCATTTGTGTGTGGCCCCCTGCCCCACCTCCTGCCGCCACGGGGAGCCCCCGGGGAACATGCCGGTTACCGGCACCTGCCTGCGTGCCCAGCCGCTGCCCAGCGACCGTGCGGCAGGGCCCCAGCGGGGAGCTGACGCCTGGCGTCCCGGCCTCTACGCACATGGGGGGCCGCACACCCTGCGGCCCAACGAGGCGCCCACTCCCACCTTCCGTCCCCCTTTCCTCCCCCTTTGCTCCCTCCACACCTCGCCGTCCTAGTGAGGTGATGAAACACGGGAACTGGACGCCACGCAGCCTCCGCGCCCTCCTGCTCCACTGGGAAGCCCCCTCCGGCCCAGCCGGGGCCGCGCCGGCCTGAGGCCGACCTGTGCGCAGCAACACTCGGAAAGTGACGCCAGTGGCGGCTGTCACGACGTCACTGCCCACAGGAACCACACGTGCAACCTGGCTTCACATGCTCGGGGCAGGGTGATTTTCCCCCCCACCTCTCACTCATTAAAACACTTCCCTTTTCCTTTTCCACAGGGAAGTAAATGGCCAAACTGGGTAAGAGGTTCTGTTCCCAAGTGTTTAGGGTCCCGGACCAGCTTGGTTAAGAAACCCTGAACACGGCAAGAAAACCACCCACAAAGGGGCTAAGCTGGGACTTGGGTGGGAGGCAGGGCTCCCAACCTTTCCCAGGAGCAGAGTTGTTTGCAACCCTCCTGCCAGGTCCAGAGGCCCTGCCTGAGGCCCCTGAGACGGCCACACTGTCCCCACGGTCCCCAGGGCCCCCACTGGGAAGCCCACGGGGCCTGTGTGCCTGGAAATGCTTCCAGGTCACCTCCTGACTCTGCCCCAGTTTCAAGGACACGCTGATGAACCTAAATGCGCCTTCAGCAGGTTCCAAAGGGAGCGAAGAGGGAAGTGTAAAGACGGAGGGAGGGTGGGAGAGGGGCGACCCCAGTGGTGCCCCCACCCCCGGCCGCTGTGCAGACACAGCCAGCGCAGCACCTGGGCTGCCTCGGTGGTCTCCGCGTACCTACTGCCCGCCGGCCCAGCTGGTCCCTGGAAAGGCCAGCATCGTCCTGACACGGCCCCTGCCTCTCCCCTTCACCGCGTGAACCAGCCGCTCTACGCACAGCGCGGCGGCCGGGCCCTCGGCTTCTGCAGGCTGGGGACAGGCTGCTGGTGGGAGATCTGCCCCCTCCCCGTGCCCGGCCGGCCCCTCTCTCTTCCAGAGCCACAGCACCGGCTGGGGAAGGCAAGGCCGGGACCAACCCAAGCTCCCCTCCCTTCCACGTAGCTGGCACTCCCTTGAGGGCGGCAAGGAAACCTGGGCGAAAGCTACTTGTTGACCAGGTGGCCGGGCTGTCCCCCGCCTTGCTGAGCGAAGCAGGCCAGCCCTTCACTAGCGGCGCAGTCAGCGGACCGCAGCGGGGACTCCCTTTCCGCTTCCATTTGCACAACACGCGCCGGGTCCTTCCTACCCGCGGACGCGGGGCAGGCACTGCAGAGGGACCAGGGCCTCGAACCCGCAGCCCCGGGGAACCCACCGCTCGGCTGGCTCTGCCCACCTCCCCAAAGCACAGCCAGCAGCCCCACTTCTCCATCCTCCCCTCAGACTGTCCACCGTCCCTGCTGTCCTTCCCGGTACCCAGCTCTCTCCTTGAGACTCTGACTTGCCAAAGACAAGACGTCACGAACCGAAGGGTTTGGGGCGACAGGTTCCGGCCCCCCGCTCAGTGTCTGGACGATGATGATGGTAACACCGCTGAAGCCACGTGCGCGGGAGGCAGGCAGGGGGCCCACCGTCCACCCACCCAGCTCCTCACGCCCAACAGCACAGAGTCAGCACTGAATCCAGTGGCACCGAAGGAACCGGGGTCTGGAGGGAGGGAAGTCCACACAGGGCCCAGGTAGGTCTCCAAACACGATCTCCACCCCCCCCCTCTGCGGAGCTAAAGATCGCAAGGGAATCCGGTTTTCAAGCCTGCCGCCCGAGGCAGAACCTGAGAGCCTCATTACCACACAGATTTTAGCCCAAGGGCTGCACCTCCCGGTTTATAGTTTCAACCCGCGGCTTGAGTTAAAAGGCCTGGCGCTGCCCGCGTCCCCTGGGCTGGAGCAGCACAGACGTCCTCTGTGCAACCACTCGGTCCTCACCCCTCCGTCTCCCAGCACAGACCCTTTCAGCGGAGGCTACGGTTGCCGCAGACACAACCCCTCACCCGACTCGAGACGCTCCCGGCACAAGACGAGTCCCGGTTCGAGACTCGACCTCAGGGACGAGGGAGGGAGGCCCAGCCCCGGCGGGCGGGCGGGTGGGCGGGTGGCTGGTCAGAGCGTCGTCCGGACGTGCCGGTTCCATCCCGCTCACCGCGGACGCAGGCATCAACCAGGGCGTGGATGGGGAGCAGCGGGCTGATGGGGGAGCAGCGGGCTGATGGGGGAGCAGCGGGCTGATGGGGGAGCAGCAGGCTGATGGTGCTCTGTCTCCGCCTCTGCAAAAACCGTCCACCGAGCACCAGTCTAGGGGAACGGAGCCCCTCCGCCAGGGACTCTCACTCCTGCCGCCCGCGCACGGGGCCCGCAGGCCGCACCCCGCACCTGGCAGCCCTGACCCAGGGCAGCCCCCCTTCTGTCACATCCTTGACCCGGGGTCTCAACACCAGCTCAGGACCTGCAACACCAGAGCCAAGACGGAGCCCCACCCGCGCGGAGCACGAGGAACCGCGCGGCTCCCACGCACCAGCACCCGAAACACACGCCCGCCAGAAAACACAATGGTCTGGTATCTGGAGTTCCTCCTGTTTCAAAAAAAGAGGGTTTTATCTTCCCCTGTAAAAGCATCGACGCAAGATCATCCAAGAGGGAAAACCCAGCTCAAGTCCAGCTCAGGCTCAACTCGCCGGCAGCGTGGAGCAAACCCCACGGCTTTCGTGTCTTCATCTCCTGTAAACCAGGGCAGCATCCGGCTCCTCACCCGGGCCGGGTCCGAGGTGAACCCCGCAAACCAGGGACAGCCCGGCACCCTGTGGAGCCCCCCCCAAGGCCCACGGCCCAGAGCAGCACGGGAAGGGGGGCAGGACGGCCTAGGGTTCCTCTCGGACACACGAGACGACCCCCAGCCATCTCCTCACCCACAAGACCACCCGGCAGACCCCGGTGCGCCCACCCTTCCCCGGGCAACGCAGCCAGTGTGCGTGTGGGGCTCCAGGTCTCCTCGCTGGGCTGTTACTTCTGGGTCCGGGATGGAAGTTTCATTCTGAACTCCCCATGGAAGTTGCGGAGGGAGAGGCCCAGGCTGCCGGGCGCTCACCTTCCCAACTGGAGAAGGGGTGTGACCACGGATTCTGTTTGTACCCACAGGCTTCCAGAGAGGAAACACGGGCTTGGGGTGTCTCACCGTCCACCACCGGCAGGCACAGTGCTCGGAGCTCGTGACCCCTGAGCCCAGTTTCTCCCCCAAAGTCAGAACCACCACCCAACAGCCCCCGCTGGGTGGGAGCCCTGCCAGGGGGCAGGGGGACCACAGTCTGGTCGTCAAGTCCCAGGCATTTCAGCCTCAGGACAGCCCAGCACCTTCGGACCAACGGGGTCCCAGACAGTTCAAAGGTCAGTGACGTGAACACCAGGAGTCGGGCCAGGAACGGAGTTCAAGCGCCTCCAGACCCTCGGCAGAGGAACCCCAAACCCCCTTTTCCCTGGAATTAACTCACGCTATGTAACACACTATCCAAGTTTTTAAAATGTTAAACCCTGATGCACAAGAAGGATTCCGAGCAGGACCAAGCCCGCCGCAGCCAGACTTCCGCCCAGGCCGGTGACCCCGAAGGTGGCATTTGTGAGACCCTGCGACAGGCCCTTGAGAGGCGCCGGGAGCAGCGCGCGGCCCAGCGCCGGCGGCCAGGTGACCCGCCTCGGGCCGTCCGGCGGCAGCAGCGGCTCCAAGTGAAAAGCCTCCTCTCCAAAACCGACCCCTGCCCGGGACCAGCCGGCTTCCGAAGGGCCTGTGTCGCACGCGGTCACAGGGGACCCCATACGCCCTGCTGCCTGTCGGTTCCAACGCCCTTTACCCGCAGCCTCCAAACAAGGCGCCGTTCACAGCACCCGCATTCCTCCGCCCGAACGCACTTCGCGCAGCCCGGGCCCCGCCGCGTCCCACTCCGGCGCGCAGGACGTCAACGCGGTTGGCGGCGGCGGAAACGCCTCCCGCGCCGGGGCTGTGCGGCCGCCGCCGCGGAGGCCGAGGGCCGGTCCCTGCCGACCGCGGGGAGGTCGCGGCCCTGCCCGGCGCCCAAGGCTCCGGAGGCCGCCGCGTCCGCACCCTGCGCGCCCAGGCGAGGTCCGGGCAGGAAGCCCCGGCCGCGCAGACCCCGGCGGCGGTTGGGGGGCGCGGGGGGAGCGCGGCGTGCGGCTGCCACCGCCGCGCCCGTGCGCCGCGCTCACAACAAAAGGACCGGCAGGCGAACTGGGGCCCCGTCCTGGCCACCTGCCCGCCGGGCCTCCGCGCAGGATCTCGGGACCGGACTCAGCAACGCCCGGAGGCCGGGCCGGCCGAGCGGGCAGCGGGCAGCGGGCAGCGGGCAGGCCCCACCCGCCCCGGCCGCCGATCCCCGCACCCAGCGCCTCCCGGTCCCTCCACCCGGCCCCGCGCCACCCCCACCAGGCGCCCAGACCTACCGGGACCCGGGCCCGCGCGGTCGCCACCCTGGGATCCAGGGGCAGGGCCGGGGGCCGCGCCCGCCGGAGAACGGCTGCAGGGGCCGCCAGAAGGCGGCGCGCTCCCCGCGCCCCCGCCGCAGCCACCGTCGGGCGGCGGCCACCTGCCCCGAGCGCCGCCGGCGTCCGCGCAAACCCGAGGCCGGGGCGCGGCTCTCCTCACCTGCGCCTCATGCCGCTGCCGCGTCCCCCGGCGCAGCGACCCTCGCCGCCCGGCCGCCGTCCCTCAGCCCCGCAGCCCCGGGAGCGGCGACTGCACCCCGCGCGCAGCCGAGTGCGCCGCGCGGCCGCCTGCGGGGTGGACACATGGGAGGGCGGGGGCTGCGGCCCTCCAGCCGGACCACAGGACCCCGGCCCCGGGGGGGGGCAGCTCTACGTGCACCTCGGAGCCTGCCGCCCGGCCGCCCAGCTCCGGGGTCTGTCGCCCCCTGCGCGGTCCGGTGGTGCCAGAGTCACCGGTGACAGGCGACAGGGAAGAAAGGAGCCGTCTTCCCGCCAGTCCCCTTCCCGACCCCCCCGCGGCCCGCGTGGTACATTCCTCAGCGCCCGCCCCGGAGACCGAGGGCGCAGGGGATTGGTTGGGAATCTTGGAAGGGGCCGAGGAGCCCGGGAAATGACCAATGGGAAACCGCGGTGGGCACATCAAAGCCTTTCCAGCAGGGAGCCGAGAGGGTGCGCTTAAAGGGGCCTCGCCCGTGCCGCGCGGCCGCTACGCGACAGGACGGGAATGTTCCTCGCGATCCTTCCAAACCGGGAACAAAGAGAGCGGGGCCACCTCGGATCCTTGGGTGAGAGCCTTCGGGTGGCTCCCTGCATCCTCTCAGCCCGGAGTCCTCATCTGACGCCGCGAGGACACTGGCCGGGGGCGGGGCTCCGATGGCCCCGTGTTTTCTGACCCCAGGAGGCTCTGGGTGGGAATCGGAACACGCGCCCCGCGACCTGGGGCGCGTCCTCCGTCCTCGGCAACGGGCAGGGAGCCGGCAGCGTTTCCGCCACCTAATCCCTCCCCTAACGTGTCGTCCACCGTACGGAGACGCATTAACGTGAAACTGGCCCCCTCGCCCCTCAGTCCTGTAAGTGGGGAGCGCCTCGCCCCGATACCTCGCGTGGCTGCTCGTCTGACAGCCCCGCGTCCTCCTCCCGCGTCCTCCTCCCGCGTCCGCCACGGGAGGCGGCCGCACGCCAATCGGAAACTCGCCTGCGGGCCGCGCGCCCCGGGGCAGCCGCTCCGGAGCGCTGGTCCCTCTGCTGTCGCTCGGGCCGCCACCTGTGCAGCGGGGCGCGCGGGTCGACGGGCGGGCGGAGACTGGGAAGGCGCCCCCGGAGCCTAGTAGTTGGCTCCTCCGCATCAGCCCGGCCACCCTGCACCCCTCAACCTTCTTCCTAATGCTGTCAGGTGTTTGGATACAATTTCTACTCCCCAGACAGACACCACTCTTCTAGCTGTGGTTCCCAGTGCTCCTGAAAGCCCCCTTCCTTCAGGAAGCCTCCCTGGATCCGCCAGCGGGAGCTGCTAGTTTCCAGAGCGCCCGTTCCTACTCTGGGCCCGCGAAACCGGACTTTTGGCCCCAATATGCAGCCGCTTACACTTATTGAATGTTTACTACGAGGGGGAACCCAACGTAAAACAGAATTTATTTCTTAAAATGGGTGTATTTATTCTTACAGGTTTAAACGTCAGTCATCTTCAAGTGCATTAAAGCTATCAAGACGTTTTTCCCACCACCCGAAACAGCTTTTGAAAGTGTCTGTTTTGGTGCCTTTTAGTGCTTCTGCCGTTTTCCTGTTTCACCTCTTCCACATTGGGAAAACACTGCCCTTGGAGGATTTTTCTTCGTCCTGGGAAACAAACAGACAAACAAAGTCTCTGGGGAAAGAGCTGGTGAATAGGGAAGGTGGGGCACAGGGGTCATGCTGTTTTACATCAAAAACTGCTGAACCCTCAAGAGAGCTGTGGGCAAACAGGCTGAGCCTTCAAAAAAAATCCCCTGAAGCCAAAGGCAGCCTCTCAAAACAACACCTGCCGGTGCTGACACAGACGGGCTCCTGGGACACTCACCCATCGGAAGAAACCTGGACTTCAAGGGGCCCGCCCTCCAGCAGATAATTCCAGTTTCCAGGGGACCGATCAGTACCTCGTATGTGCTAGGTACTGTTCAGAAGTGCTTTGCATGTATTGTTTAACTTCAGCTTCACATCAGCTGTAGGGAGGGTTGTGATTCTTCCCATTATGGAAGGAAAATGAGGTGCACGTAAGTGCCTCACACAGTGAGGGTCTCTGTACCCCCCTTCCTAACCCACGATACAACACGACCTCCTGTTTCTTAGGAACCTACTGCATTCCATACAAAAGATGCCCTGAACTCACAGCAGGTTTCACGTTCATCTCTGTCCCTGCAACACTGTAGCAGGAATAGTTGTGTGAAGGGGGTTAGGAGCCGTCTGCTGGCGGCGGGGGCTACAGCTCCACCTGGGCGGGGTGACAGGCTGGCGCCTCACGAAGTCTGGTTTTCCAAGCTGCAAGTTTTCCCACTGGAAGACCTGCTCCTGAGTGAGGACAGGCTTCAGCCTTGTCTTCGTAACAAGCAGAGAATGGCAGGGCCACAGGGGCACACATGCAACGTGGTGAAGGAACCCAGGGAGTGGGGACCACAAGCGTCTGTGGAGGGGAGCCAGGGTGGGGGACCCAGTCAAGAAAGGCTTCCGTCCGGGGAGAGGGGCTGTGTTTCTCTTCATCGGTGTGTTGTTTGCTCCCTCGGTGAGCCTGGGCCTTTTGCATCTGGCAAATTCGGTGCAAAAGGCAGTAGGAGCTGCTCCCGGCCTCCTAGAGATAGAATCAGCCCCCTGAGCGTGAGGAAGGGCCTCCTCTGTGCCGCGATGCTGCTTGCTTGCTTTCTTTCTTTCTTTCTTTCTTTCTTTCCTTCCGACGGTTGAGCCCTCGCAGGTGTGGCTCAGTGGATCCAGCGCAGGCCGGCAAACAGAAGGGCCGTCGGTTCCGGTTCCTGGTCAGGCCATCTCAGGTCCCCCCGTCAGAGGCATGTGAGAGGCAACCACACATCGATGCTTCTCTCCTTTCTTCCTCCCTTCCCTTCTCTCTAAAAATAAATAACATCTTTATTTTAAAAAATAACGATTGAAATCATCACAGGGGTAGACACACCAGCAAAACACAGTTTGGGACCCAGGAGGCCTGAGCACGGTACTCTGCAGCCAGCACTTGAGCTGTGCTTGGCCCGGCCTGTAGCACTCCTGTCTTCTTCTCCCCAGAGAGCTCTGAGCTGTCTCTGCCGATTTGAGTGCTTTATTTATGCGACCAAGCACCTGTGAGGCACCTGTTATGAACAAAGGACTGTCAGGTTGTGCGGGTTATTCTGATGGATCACACGCACAGCCTGGACTTTCTAAGTGGGTGAGGATGACAAACAGCAGATCCACTTGGTGAGGACAGATTGGCCTGAACTCCTTAGAAGGTAGGGGACGGCATTGCACCCCAGTTAAACACGCACGCTTATGTTGGAATCCCCCTCCCAACCAAGGGCAAGAGAAGCAGCTGAGCTCTGTGAGAGGCAGGGGTGGGGATGTGAACATTCATGTCCTTGGCTCCCAGGGCTGCAGGACGTGGCCAGCGGTGGCCAGGAGCCAACACCTTGTCAGTCCACCCCGGGCCCTGTTTCAAACTTTATCTTCTGCCTGAACCATACGTGACACCTGGTTATATGTCCTGGCTGGGAATCAAACCAGTGACCTTTGGGTTCTCAGACTGGTGCCTTATCCACTGAGCCATCAGCCAGGGCCTAAAATGTGATTTTAAATGGCTGCATCTTGAGTTATTTAAGCACAATGGTATTTGTTAATAGATTTTATTCATTATTTTTAGAGAGGGGAAGGGAGAGAGGCAGAGAGGGAGAGAGACATCAATGTATGGTTGCCTTTCACCTGCCTCCAGCTATGGACCTGGCTGGAGACCTGGCTTGCAACCTGGTTATGTGCCCTAGCTGGGAATCAAACCAGCGACCTTTGGGTTCTCAGACTGGTGCCTTATCCACTGAGCCACCAGCCAGGGTCTATAAGATGGTATTTTTAAGATTATTCCCAATTTTTATTATTATATGTAGCTTGAAGGATCACCTATATATGTAAATGTATATGTTTGTGATTATTTCTCACTACATCTACAAATAAACTTGTTTGATCAAAGGGCATACACAGTTTTCAGGGTCTCATAAACATTTCCAATTGCCTGTCGAGGATTTACACCCCCATAACCCCACCAGCCATGGGCGATGGGCTTTTCTGAACTCTCAGAATCTTGGGCACCTCTCTTCTTTGTAATCCTTGCCAATTTGACAGAAGACAAACATCTCGTTCTAATTATTAGAGTGTATGTTTCCCTTTTCCCTCACTCAACCACTCTTCTCCCAAATTCCTGAAAAATGATACAGAAATCAAGTAGCCACTGCTCACATGATCAATGACCTGAAAAGCTCAGTGTCATTTCACCTGAACCAATAAAAAGAGTAAAAGAACAGATGTTCAAACAACACCTCGTCTACATAACTTGGAGGCAGGTAATAAACCCACTCATAAAAAGCTTTCAGCTATAAAAAGCGATCAGTCATCTGAATTACGATGAGTACCGGCTAACATTAAAATCAGTCGTGCCCTGCCCTGGCTGGTGGCGCAGTGGATAAGGCACTGGACTGCAAACTCAAAGGTCTCTGGTTTGATTCCCAGCCAGGGCACATGACCAGGTTGCAAGCCAGGTCTCCAGCCAGGTCCGTAGCTGGAGGCACGTGAAAGGCAACCACACATGGATGCCTCTGTCTCTGCCTCTCTCCCTTCCCGTCTCTCTAAAAATAATAAATAAAATTAAAAAAAAAAAAAATCAGTTGTGCCCTGGCTGGGGTGGCTCAGTGGATGGAGTGCCATCCTGTGAACCAAAGGGTGGCCGGCCTGGTTCCCAGGCAGGGCACAGGCCTGGGTTGCGGGCCAGGTGTCCCTAACCTTATCTAGAGGAGCAGTTCCTTTCGCTTCCTGAAAACACTGGATTCCTGACAATGAGAGGTATAGGGGGTGGGGGCAGAACTAGCTGGCTGCTGCTACATTGGAGCCTCACGAGACCTCTGGGGTGGGGACCGGATGTGCACATTCCTGTCCTCGGCTCCCAGGGCTGCAGGACGTGGCCGGCGGTGGCCGGGAGCCAACACCTGGCCAGTCCACCCCGGGCCTGTTTCTTCTGCCTGACCCGTGCGTGACACCTGCACAGAGGGCCTTGAGGTGGGATGTCCGGAGGCGGGGTCACACGTACCGATGACCCGCTCGCCGTCCTGCAGGGGGTGACGTGGAAGTGCCAGCAAAGCAAACATTCCCGCGGCTGCTCCTGGGCGCCTGTCCTGGGCAGCACAATCAGGCCTCAGATCCGTGGGCACAGCCACGGCTGCTGCCTGCTCAGCACTCTTGCTGGACCACAGCCCCTGCGTCGCATTGGGAGGGAGCTGCGTCAGGGCGCCACCCACCACAGCCAGGCTGTGGCCCGGTCTGTCAGCAGACGTGCTCTGCTCCCCTCCAGGAGGCAGGCCGCACACCGCCCGCGAGGGCCGGCGGACTTTGCTTCCTGGAACGCACGCCAGGCAGAGAGGCAAAACCTGAAGGTGACTGGAGCCGACTCGCCTGAAGACAGACACCAGCTGTCCGTCCGGTCAAGATCCCCTCGGCTGCCTGCTGGGTTCTCCCCCTCCCCAGACCCGGCTGTGTAGGTCTCATTCCCCTGCAGCGGGGAATTCATGGCCCTCCAGTACATGTCCTCTGCCCCTCCCCGAAGTGAGCCCTGGAACCGATTTCTAGCATGTGCAGAACACGGAGACAGGTACAAGTTCTCACCCCCCTCACGACTCCTCTTCGGGTCATTATCTCTATTTTAACATAAGATGATCCGCTCCAGAGAAGTAGCTAAGGAGGGCCAGTCACAACTCAAACCCAGATGCTCAGCCCGGGGAGGCGTGACCAGCGGGGTGGGTGGCGCTCACGTCCCCAGCTGCCCACTGTCCGCATTTTAAAGCTGGATCCCGCGGCCCGGGCTGGGCGGCCCCGTTGGGGCAGCATGACCCTGTGACAGGTCGTATTCTGGGCTGGGTTGCAGGTCTGGTCCCCGTTGGACAGCACTTTCAGTGAGCATGTCCTCTGGCGAGGCTCAACAGAAAACCCTGAGCACCTCAGCGTCTTGGTGTTGCCGGAACTCTCTCTGACCTAGAACCACGGGCAGTGATGGTCGTTCCAGTCACTGAGGGTTGGTGGAGGGCTCAAGGCACAGGAACAGCCTTTCCCTAAAGTGGGAATTGTGAGCTCTGCACAGAAAATGGCGGCCTTGGAGGAGACCCCGCACCACGCAAGCCTCCCCCCTCCCTCCCGGTCCCTCTCACGCCCACAGGGTTTTGTTTACAGGGGTTTCCTTCATATCTCTGACCCCCACCTGTGTCCTGGCTTCCGTCTGAGGAAGGCCTATCAGAGGTGGCAGACACACCCTCAGGGAGGGAGCACAGGGCACAAAACCCGCCTGCAGCCGAGATCCTGCACCCGACAGACCTTTGGAGAAGGAAGCAAGGGTTTTCCTTCCCCTCCAGGATGACCACCCAAGGCAGCGATAGGCCCTCCCATGGCTGGTTCTCTTTCTTCCCCACCTGCTTCCCTAGTCCTCAGTCTCGTTCCTTCATTTAAACATCTGCCCTAGCCCAGTCTCTAAGAACATCCCCCAGAGCTTGTCCATCACATAACTTATCTCTCCCTTCACAGCCCTGACCTACTTAAAACGTTCTCATAATTTTTTTAATAGGGGGAAAAAAACCCAAAGATGTGTTCCCTATGCTGGAAGAATTAAGGTTCCCTTGTAATAGTTAAAGTGTCATTTGTACTAAAAATTTCTGATGCTTCTTCAGAGATAAATGCAGGTTTTCTCAGGACGGAGGCTGTGAAAAGTACAATGAAAAGACCTAGATATTTAGTTAGTTCATCAGCAGGAGTTCATACACTGCCCGCCGTGAGCAAGAAATTCTTCTGAGCTGACGTTAGCTTGGAACAAGGGGGGAAGAAAATCCCCCACCGGATGAAGTCATTCAGCGTAATTGTGATGCTGATAATTTTTCATCCTTCTAGACCCGAGAGCACAATCATCGACAACACACTGTAACAGTTGCTGGGGTTTCTTTTCTTCTTTCCACTTTCATTTCTTCCAGGCTAGAAGGTTTGATGGAGGGCCCTTGGTTGTTGAAAAGGCACGTGCAACAGCAAACAAGTTTTTGGATCTTACCAAGTGTGTGTAGCTCAGCACTTCAGAACAAATGCTGTTTCGTGTTTCCTTGTTTACTTTCCTCATGAAACCTTCCCACTGTGATAGATGCAAAACGTCCCATTGTATTGATGAACCAGGAAAGTTGAAACTGTTCCTCTAATGTTGGACAGTTCGGCTATTTCTATTTTTCCCATTATAACACACACGGTAACTATATCGATTTCATGCATTTTTAAGCTAAAACATTTTTTTATTCAGTAACCTTGTTGGGGAAAAATTCCTGGGGAGAGCACTTTCATAGGTTTTCCCGTGTGTTACCATGTTGTTTCCCCTCGACTGTTAGCAATTTGCAACCTGCCCTGAGCAAGGACGTTTTATTGCCTCTCCAGTAGCACCGTGCTCCTCGTTTGGTTAATCATCAGCCAGCGACAGACTCACACGTCCGCGGTTGTTTGCTGTTCATTTCCTCATGGTCAGTGAACTGCCTGTGGCCTGGGAACGATCCCTGGAGCCCTTTTTCCTCCCAGGCGGGTTGATTCAGGGATAATTTCCATGTCCATTGCTCTCCAGCGTTGAGTTTGGACTTGTGAAGACGTCCGCCATTACAGAAGCGTTCTATCTCCTCCGCTCCTGAAGTTTCCCGGTGCCCCTTTGCAGCCACCAACCCCCACCATACCTCCAGCTGCTGGCATCACTAACCCATTCCCCGTCCCTGGTTCTGTCCTTCCCAGAATGCCATGGAGCAGCAGGTGAGCTCTGGCTTCAGGGGGGGCAGCGCACCGTTTCCGGTGCATTTCAAGTTCTGGTTCCCACACACAGAGTTTTCAAGCCTCCGCTAACTTCTTAGAGCACCAGAGGCATTTCCAAGTCCATCCTACTGGGCGGCTTCTGCCTCCCACCAGCTTCACAACAGCATCAATATTCATGAGATGACTGTGGCCTTCAAGCACTGGAAGAACCTGTCCACGTAGGCTGGCCCTCCCAGGGGCAACCGTGTTTGTAGGGGGGAACTGACCCTGTTGCTCAATTTTCAGGGAAAAGAAGGGCTGAGGATTTCCCTCCAGCTGAGGAGGGAGGAGTTCAAGCCGTTGTGAAGGGCTGCAGGCCTGAGAAGGAGAATGCTTTATAATTTAGGGGACTGGCCGCTTCTCTCTTCACCTGCGCGGCCATGGCGTCCCCACCCCTCCGCGGTCCTTGCAGCGGGAGGGGGAGTCATGCAGGTTCCGGCCGGCAGGCGCGCAGTCCACCATCCAGAGGCCGCGGCTTTCAGCTACTCACTTGCAAACACCCAGCTCAGCTCCCTGCCCTGGACTCTGAATCAGAACATGTCCTTCTCTGAGGGGACCTGTCCTGAGAGATATGCTCCCTCCCTCCTCTGAGACATCACCTTCACCCTGAACCCCGTGGAGCACCCCCGGACCCGCGCCTCGGTTGCAGCGTGAGGGCATCAGCACAGATTTTGCTCAGTCCACCGGTGAGAATGTCACCCTCTTTGATTAGAGACCAGTGGTGACACAGTTAGGTCATTATAATCCCCTGAGAGCTTTTAAACCCCCAACGTCTAGACTGTACCCCTCAGACCAATTAATTGGTGTCTGGGGATGGAACCCAGCGTGAGAAACACCCTCAGCTGTCCAAAGCTCTAGAACTGGACTTAGAGACAAAGAAAAGGGCAGTGAAAGTGAGACTTTAATGGTGGTCTTGCAAGATCGGGTGTCTGTCTGTGGGCAGGCACACCCGTGGAGGGGCAGTGGGGCATTTATTCTCCGTAGGCAGGTCCCTTTCCGGGTTCCTCACCGGCCTACAGGAGGTACAAGCTTCCTGATCACGTCTATCGATGATTGGCTATTTTCCCTCCCTTTGTTCTCAAAGGCAGCCAGTGGCTCTGGCTATAGAAGCCGCCTGCTGCAGTCCTAACAGCCATCTTCTCTCTCGGGTACCTGTTTCCCCTCTAGGGACCCCCTAACTGCTCCGTTGAGGTTTGGCACACCCGCTGAGCTGGTCGTACAAACTGGCTACGAATAACTTTCATTGGTGAGGGTCCTGCCTTTGTTTCCCTTCTGTCCTCCCATTTGACTGTAACACTCCCCCTCAGGTACTAGGGACCCAAACCTAGGGACGCCAAAGTCAGGGTGGCCAAAGGTGGGGTGACCAGCACCCGTGTGGCCAGAGGCCAGGTGGCCTGAGGTCCCCAGGCCACAGGCTGGGAGGCCAGGGGCCCCCCATGTGGCAAAAGGGCCAAGAGGGGACCCCAGAGAAGCTTAGTCCTGAGGACGCACATATAGTTGGTGAGATGGGGCTGGAGAAGTTACATTTGGATTGGGGGGTAAAGGCGTTAAAGTCACAACTGAAATGAAGGTGTGGGCGGGTCTGTTAGTCCTTCACTCGCTCTAGACTGTTTGCTCATTATGCATCCCCGGCAGCGGGCAGTTAACCGAAGCCGCGTTAGGAGGTTTTCTTGGGGCACTGGAGTCCCCTCCCTTTCTAGGAGTGACACATACACAGTCCCAAGGCTGCCCCTTCCCAGCTGGTGGAGGGGACACACACAGACTTTCAAGGGCTCCCCCAGCAGGTCCCGCTGTCACAGTTCACCTGTGTCGTCCAGAACACGGCACCAGGCCCAGGAAGACGGGGCCAGCGGGTGAGACAGGTCTCCCTTTGCTTTTAGCTTTCGGTCTATAGGCTGTACGACCCTGAAAATAAACCATGAATAGCTCTATTCCTTACACTAGGCAACAGTATATATAATTTTTGCAACAGTATTTTTTAAAGGCGCCCCCCACACAGGTGTTCCGACCCACATCCGGGGGCCCAACCTTCAGCCTTCTGTTCACCTTTCATTTCATCAGGATTTCGGCCCTCCCCTAAGAAAGGGATCTTTACAACTCCAAGTAGCTGGTGCTACACCCTCAGGGAGGGTGGGGGGCAGTCGGGTGGGAGGGTGGGGTGACAGGCAAGGAGAGGACTTGAGACACAAAGTGTTTGCCGTGGAAACAAGCACTTGCTTTTACTTTTTATTCTTTTAAGATTTTATTTATTATTTTCAGAGAGAGGGGAAGGGAGGGAGGCAGAGAGGGAGAGAGACATCATGTGTGGTTGCTTTTCACCTGCCTCCAGCTGGGGACCTGGCTGGATACCTGGCTTGCAACCTGGCTATGTGCCCTGGCTGGGAATCGAACCTGCGACCTTTGGGTTCGCGGACCGGCGCCTTAGCCACTCAGCCACCCGCCAGGGCACAAGCTCTGGATTTTAAAGCAAGATCAGCCACCTGAACGTCACCTGGCGCCCCCTTAGCTGCCAGGGCGGCGTGGGCGGGACCAGCCTTTACTTCGCGATCTCCCGCAGCTGCAGCCTCGGGGCGCGCGTCCTCGGGATCCCTGGTCTCTGCGGCTGCACCGGCCGGCGCCGCCCGCTGGAGGGAAGGGGACGCGGTCCGGAGCAGCGAGGTTTCTGCGGCCGGAGCGCTTGGGCTCGGTGCCCTGAGCTCCCTGAGAACGCGGCCTGGCCCAGGACCTCCTGGCGCCCCGCGGATGGACGGCGCGTCCGGTCCGCCTGGGGACGTTTGTCCCCTGATGGCCGGTAGCGGCGGAGGCGCTGCGGTGGCCGCTCGGGAGTTGGGGGGGGGGGTGCGGGGGGAGGTCTGCGCGCTGGGCGGGCGCGGAGACGCGGCAGCTGCGCGGGGTCGGGAAGCAGCGCGTTTAGAGTCCGACAGGAAAAGGCTTCCCAACCGTAAACCATCTTAAAACGTCATTTTTAAACGGCGTCCAGCAAGACCTACAGCGCTGTAGTCTGGATTCGTCCCCAAACGGGAGACTCGACGGGACTCACGGTTAGGACTTCCAATCGCCTGCGGGCGCGTCACAGCCCCCGCGGTGGGTCCCCGCGGTGCTGGGGCTGCTGGGGCTGCTGGGGCTGCCCGTTCCCCCTGCCCGCCCTCCCTGTCCTTCATCTGCAGGCCCCGGAGACCCCCGGGGAGGCCGCCCCTCTTGCACAGAGTTAGGGCTGGGGCGACAGCAGGCAGCCGGCTTGTCTCAGTTGCTGTGGAACCGGAGCCAGAGCCCAACTGGGGCGGGAGGCAGCGGAGACAAGGTCCAGGCAAGTGGGCAAGTGGGGACATGCGGGGCTTCCCCTCCCCGCTGCCCTGCGTTTGCGGAGGCCCAGAGGCGGAAATCCATCGGGTGCCGTGCAGGAGGCCGGCTCTTCAGCCTCAAACCCACACCCTCACCTCAACCCCCCTGGTTCTCCGGGCCCCTTCCCCGCCCCAATGCCTACCTCGCACTGGCATCGTAAGGTTGGAAATTCCGGCCCCTTGCCTGGCAACCCGCTACTTGTAAATCAGCGTGTGCCCAGGACAGGTCACTGCAAGAGGCCTCCCTGGGGCCAGAACCTGCAGCTCTGAGTTCAGGGAAAGGCCCTGCCGCCCAAGTCTGCACGGCCTTCTCCCTGGGTGGGAACACCCCCCACCCCCCACCCCCACCCCACTAGACTGTCTGTGGGCCTGGAAAGAAATCCTCCAAGTGCCAGAAGTCAGATGGAACACAGGGTGGATTTGCATGAATTCCTCCCACTTGCTTATTATAACCAGAGCATTATGATCAGAGCAGAAAGAAGCCTTGAGGTTTGCCCGCCTTCAGACCATTGGTCTCAGATTGATCAGCCTCCGAAGCTGCGGGGTCACCGTCAGACTGACTCAACCAGCAGCTCCAAGAGAGCCAGCCTGTGCTTCTCTCTGTGTCGTCAATCTTGTCATCATTTCCCTGGTTAAGTAGTGCTCTTCTCATTTCTGTACCTGGTAGGAGAAGGATCGGAACTGACAGACCAGGTTGTGGCTCTGAGGTGCTCAGGGCCTGCCTTCCTCAGCCACTGGGACTCCCTGCCTGTCCACCTGTGGGTGTGCGGGTGGGCGGATGGGCAGGTGGGCAGGTGGGCAGGTGGGCGGGTGGGCGGGTGGGCAGGTGGGCAGGTGTTCTGACCAGCTCTAGAATGAGGAGAGGACACATCCTCACTGAGCTCCAACGCCCTGCCTGGGCTTTTTGTGGGCTGTAATGTCACTTAACCCACCTGTCAACCCTGATACTCTTACATCAAGGCTTCATAAGTTAACAACATGGGAACGCAGAGTAAGTTACTTGCTTATGGTGTCAGGCAACTGAAGTAAGTGGTGAAGCTGGAATTCCCACCCGGTTACGTCTGACATCACAGCTGGAGGCACCAGGCCCTCTGGGGCATTTTAGGGAGAACGTCTGAGAATGTCCAGAATCACAGATCATTTCTCTTACCTCTTATTTACTGATTTTTACCTATTTCCAGTGGCTTTTACACTTCTTTAAAAACACTGTTTTATTTTTCTTTAAAAGATGTTATTTATTTATTTTTAGAGAAAAGGGAAGGGAGGGACAAGGAGAGGGAGAGAAATATCAATGTGCGGTTGCCTCTCACAACCCCCCAACTGGGGACCTGGCCTGCCTCCCAGGCCTGTGCCCTGACTGGGAATCAAACTGGAGGGGCAAACATAGGTTGGCAGTTATTCATATGGAAAGTAAGAATATCATAACTAATAATACAAAAATAAACTGTGTTTTGTGTACTCACAATGGTAAACCTACTTTTGCCCCTCTCTGTACATAAATGTTCTGTGTTCAAATACATGGATTTCAGCTCTAAACTTCCTACATTCTCTTATAGAAATTAAACTCTGAAAACTACGTGGTGGATACCTTCACACTCATAAATAGACATTCTCCTTTTGCACAACTTTAGCCTGGACGGGGAGAGGCTGCAAAACTGTGTAAGTATTTTGTCAACTGAGTTGCAATAAATTCAGTTCCGTAATTCTGTATGTTATTTAAAACTACTTGGTACGATATTCGTCTTACACTCCCTTTAGTGAAACCAGGGCTACATATTGTCTTTCTATTCAGAAATTCACTCAGTAAGAGAACTTCTGGTAGATGTTACCAGAGTACATCCATGCCTGTCAATTTTGCAACAGCTTTTAGCCCTATAGTCTGGAGCAGAAAACTTTCAGCCTGGTCTGAATTCATATGGGCACTTCCCTTCTTCAATCGGGGGACAACAGAGACTGAAAAGGCATTTTTAATATGGAAAAATGTTTTCTGAGGCCGGCGCTGCACCCATCTCACCCTCTGCTGTGTGACCTCCCCACCTTTTCACGTCTACTCCCAAGAAGATGGGAGCCTTGACTGACCATCACTGATGGCCTGAGAACCAGGGGCTCCCTTGTCTGAGGACGGGAGAAAAGTCGTAGCTCAAGAAGAGAGAGAGAGAGAATTTATTCTTCTTCCACCTTTTTGTTCTTTTTGGAGCTTCAGCTGTCGAATGACATCAGTCCACGTTGGTGAGGACAGACCTTCCGTACTCAGGCTACTGATCCCATCTGGAAACACCCCCACAGACACCCCCAAAATAAAATTTCACCAGTTACGTGGACATCCCTGGCCCAGTCAGGCTGACACACGGGATTAACCATCACCACTATTTATTCACCCCTAAGTGAGGGGTGACCTCCCCATTTTCCCCAAACCCCACGCTTGTCTTTCACCAGCTGGTCATTTGAATTCTATAACATCTGTTGACATTTCTTAAGGACCAGGAAGTCACTCCCTGCCCCCTCATTTTGTACAAACTGTAAAGAAACTGAAGCCTGAAAGAGGGCAAATGACCCGTTCATTTAATTCACACTGACTGAAACTTGCAGGTTGATTACGTTTGCTGATGACGCCAAGCTAGAAAGGGTCTCTAACAGAACCAGACTGAACTTTATCGCTAATTTATAGACGACACGGTAAGCATTAAAAGCCGCCTGCCTGAACTGATAGGCTAAAACCAGTCAGGAGGGATGTAGCATGACTAATGCCAACGGCTCCCACTTTCAGTTGAAAAGTCTTGCTCAGCGTGGGCCTGACTTGAATAAACTCCGAATATTCCGGCGTTAAGTCAGCCACAGGTTCAGTGAAAGCCCCCAGAGGGAAGCAGCTAAAACATCCACATT
>PVIW01004335.1:48443-135865 GCA_004026585.1 Noctilio leporinus
CGGGGTACGTGGTGCTGGAGTGACGGGCCCGGGGTACGTGGTGCTGGAGTGACGGGCCCGGGGTACGTGGTGCTGGAGTGACGGGCCCGGGGTACGTGGTGCTGGAGTGACGGGCCCGGGGTACGTGGTGCTGGAGTGACGGGCCCGGGGTACGTGGTGCTGGCCAGCTCGTTTTTGAATCGCCACCTGTGCAACGTCCTGACAGGAATGGGGACAGACCGGAGCCCGTCCACCTGACCACGGTCGGGGCTCTGCCCACAGGGCGAGGAGTCACAGCAGCGGGTGTGGGAGCCTTGTGAAGGGTGTGAGTAGCGCCTTCAGTGCCCACGGGTTATCAAGGCAGAGCGGTAGGTGGCTTGTTCCCTCTCTCCTGGGGCAGGAGGAAGATCTTCAGGGCCTAAGGCAAATGAAGTCAGATTTCTAGGAATTTTCCATCGTCGCTGACGGCAAAAGGCCTGGGACTGAGCTCAGGGAAATGCTAGGGCCTGTGTCTCAGGGATCTTGGGGGAAGATACCTGCTGTTCAAGAGAAAACCTGACCCAAATTGACGTCACTCATGCTAAAAGCCTATGTCACAGGACCTGGATTTAAAACCTGATCTAATCAAAGCTTTGACCTCTCCCAGAAACAGAACTTAAAAAAAAAAAAAAAAAAAAAGCCCTAGCTGGTGGCACAGTGGGTAAGGCGCCAACCTGTGAACCCAAAGGTCGCTGGTTCGATTCCCAGCCAGGGCACAGAACCAGGTTGCAAGCCAGGTCTCCAGCCAGGTCCCCAGCTGGAGGCAGGTGAAAGGCAACCATACATGGATGTTTCTCTCCCTTTCTGCCTCTCTCCCTTCCCCTCTCTCTAAAAATATTAAATAAAATATTTAAAAAATTTAAATTTAAAATAAGGAAAGAAAGAAAAGAAAGAATGTCAAATACAATTGGCATTGAGTGTTATGTTAGTTTTAGGTGTACAGCACAGAGGTTAGACATTTCTATAACTGAGGAAATGATCCACCAATAAGTCTAATGACCACCTGACTGCATACATAGTTATTACAATGTTATAGACTATATTCCCTAAGCTGAACTTTACATCCCTGGGACTGTCCTGCAACTGTCAAATTGTATTTCTTACTCCGTTTCCCCTTTTTCACCCAGCCTCCCCTGTAACCTCCCTTTCCCTTCCCTGAGTTCGTTCTCTGTATCTATGAGTTTGTTTGTATTTTGCTTTTGCATTTATTTTGTTCCTTAGATTCCACATACGAATGGTAAGATTTCGTTATTTTTATGGCCAAGTAATATTCCTTTGTGTACGTGTACCACATGTTCTTTACCAGTTTGTCTGTCGGTGGACACTTTGTTTGCTTCCCTAGCTTAGTGATTGTATATGAAGCGTCCTTTTGTGTCTTGTTAGAGCCTTGGGTTTAAAGTCCATTTCATCTGGTGCAAGGATGCCACCCCAGATTCTTTTGCATTTTCATTTGTATGACATATGTTTTTCATCCCTTTACTTTCAGTTTGTGTCTTTCTGTCTGAAATGAGTCTCCAGTAAGTGGCATATGCAAGGGTCTTACTTTCTGTTTTTTTTTTTTTTTTAATTTTTAAAAATATTTTATTTATTATTTCCAGAGAGAAGGGAAGGGAAAGAGGCAGAGAGGGAGAGAAACATCCATATATGGTTGCCTTTCACCTGCCTCCAGCCATGGATCTGGCTGGAGACCTGGCTTGCAACCTGCTTATGTGCCCTGGCTGGGAATCGAACCAGCGACCTTTGGGTTCGCAGGCCAGCACCTTATCCACTGTGCTGCCAGCCAGGGCCTGGGTCTTATTTTCTTATCCATTCAGCCACCCTATGTCTTTTGATTGGTGTATTTAATTCATTTACATTTAAGTGATTATTGATAGGTATGTATTATTGCCGTTTTATTATTCATATTTATTCCTATTTTTATCTTTCCCCCTTCTTACAGTAGTCCCTTTAACAGGTCTTATAATATTGGGTGGTGGTGATAAACTCCTTTAGTTGTTTCCTGTTTGGGAAGCTCTTTTTCGCATAGGAGATGCCTTGTAGGTAACTAACTGTCTTCCTCTTGCTGCTTTTAAGGACTTACGTTTATAACCCTCGCCATTTTAATTATGACGTGTCTTGGAGTGGGCCTCTTCGGGTCCATCTTGCCTGAGACTCTCTGCGCTTCCTGAACTTGCAAACCCAGAACGCGAGCCCAGCATTCTGCCTCTCAGCCAGTGGCTCCGTGCAGTGTATGCACGACATGTGCTCAAGGTTCCCAGTGAGTTTGACCTTGACACCAGGTGGCCAGGGGCTTCCTCTGTCCCTCCTCCTTCGGCACACGGTTCCCTGGAAACCAGCTCAGAAGCCATCCAGCTGTTTCCCTTCCGCAGCCGTTCCTGGGGTTGGCTCCCCTCCAGCCCTGCTGTGTGTTTTGCCTGGCACGAGGCTTTGACGTAAAACGAAAGGCTGTTTGGAGCGGTTGCAGCCTGTCTTGGTGCCGCTTAGCAATTCTCCCTCCTCAAGTTCCACCCCTCTCCGTTCCCCTAAAGATGCCAGAAGTGCGTATCTATTTTTAAATCAGTTTGCAATTTCATAGACTCGGATCTTTGGCTTTAGTCACATGCCCTGCGTTCCTTTGTCCTCCCTGCCCCACCCCCAGCCCCAACTACGGGATCACTAGAGCCCCCGTGGTGCTGCCCCCGAGGTGCTGCCCACCGGAGGCCTGGGATGCTGCCCGCAGACGAGGGTTGTGGAAATCACTCTGCGCCTGGGACCTGCAGGCAGACGCCTCTGTGGAGCTTCCGATGACACCATCTCAGGTCGGGCGGAGACAGGGTGAGGGCCAGTCCCTGCCTGCGGCTTTGCTGTAGCCACGTGGGAGGGCAGGTCTGCACCCGGCACCTCTGGATTCTGCCCTGTTGGGCACAGCTGAGCCCAGGAGCAGCAAGAAACAGAGGTACGTCCATGGGAACCTCGATGTCCTCTCTTCCCACACGGCCAGGAGTCTGGCCCTTTCCTCCGCTGCACTCCGCCGCGTCTATGGTAGACACCCTGTAGCAGGGTCCGTTCCCTGCTGAAGGAGGCCCCTCGGGGCTGCAGGGCTGGGATGGCTCATCAGCTTGAAGCAACCGGGAGCACGTTGGTGCCCCTCCCCTGGCACCTGAAATGGCGCTCTTCCACCCCCGGGTGATACATAAGCCAGATGGCAGAGGCCAGGCCCGTGGGGTCCTGCAGACACCCCCTGATCATGGGGCAGCAGGAGGAGGGAGGGGGAACGTGAATACCAAGGATACCCCAAGAACGTCTTTCGACCCCAGAGAAGAAGGCCCAAGTTTGAGTCCCCGCTGTGGATTGTGCGATGGTCAGCCAAGCGATGAGCTTCTCCAAAGCACTCGCCAGGTGGGAATAGAAACCTGCTTTCCTCACTTGGTGGGAGCATGGGGCTCCAACGAGGCTGACAGGACACACTGTACACTGTCATGTGCTGTGGTAATGGAAAGGTTATTATAAGCTCACGTTTATTTTAGTTTATAAGTTAAAAAAAAAAAATAGCTTCACCGTGGCTGGGAGGATCATCCCGCACACCCAAAGGTTGCGGGTTCGATTCCCGGTCTGGGTGTCCACAGGAGACAAGCAGTTGATGTTTCTTTCCCATATCCATGTTTCTCTCTCTCTCTCTCCCTTCTCCTCACTCTAAAATCAATAAATATATATTTGGGTGAGGATGAGGAAAAAAAAGAAAGCTTAAAAAAGTACTGACAGCTTTGTAATTTTTTCATCCACTCATTTTTGACCAGAATTGTGTAAGCGGTGACCTGCAGAGCCTGGATTTTTTCTCTCACCTCTGCTCCTGCTCCTCCCCAGGCAGGCAGGAGGGACGGAGCCTCAACAGGAGGAGCAGGGACCCAGGAGGGAGGGTGGGACGGAGGAGACAGGCTCGTGCCTGCTGCCCTCCTGAGGGGACAGAACCTGACAGCACAGGTGGCAGCAAGGTCGGCAGCGTGTGTGTCCCGCAGCAGGGCCGCCCGTCAGGCAGTGTGTTAGCATGAAACATAAGGTGGCTCAGGCAGATTAAAAACTAGGAATAAACCCTGACTGGTGGCTCAGTGGATAAGGCGCCGGCCTGCGAACCCACAGGTCCCTGGTTCGATCCCCAGCCAGGGCACAGAACCAGGTTGCAAGCCAGGTCTCCAGCCAGGTCTGTAGCTGGAGGCAGGTGAAAGGCAACCACACATGGATGTCTCTCTCCCTCTCTGCCTCTCTCCCTCCCCCTCTTTCTAAAAATAATAAATAAAATCTTTAAAAAAAATGACAATAATGAATAAAAATTTAAAAACAACAACAACAGGGAATATGAGCCTTTGACAGGATGTCCCTCTGGAGGGGCTTCCTAAGCTGGCTGCTCAGAAAAAGGGGGGCACCTCCCCTGGCCCCTGACTCACATTTCTACCTGTCCACGCGGTGGCCTCCCTGTCCAGACGAACAGCTGTGTCCCTTGGGAACACGTGGGATCTGCTGTGGACCCACAGGCCCCAAAGGTGCGCGTTCCAAGGGCTAAGCCGGCAGCGTTAGCTCGCTGACAAGTGAGCTCACAGCTTTGGGGCGAGAGACTTTTCTCCGAGTGAATCATCACTGCCTCCGTGTCTGGGCAAGAGCCGTGGCAGCGAGATCACGGCCGTTACCCAGGCCGCCCTGACAGCGCTGACGCAGCACAAGTCCGGGACCTCTCGGCAGAGCCAGACGCGGGTCCCAGTCACCCCAGCTGGGCCGTCATTCCCGGGAGAGGAGCCGCTGACCAGGAGCAGAGCCCAGGGCCCCGGGCCCCACACGAACACTCCCATGTCCCAGAGGTGACCCTCAGAGTAAAAAGGCCAAAAAGAGAACAAACCAACCAAAATCAACATGGACCCCGTGGGTGACTGTGCAGATCAGGTATCACAGAGCCGTAACGCTTTGTCACAAACTCCGGAAAGGCAGACGTCCAGGCTCCGGAAGCATCGAAAACAAGAAAATAAGCTCCTGACGAATGTTTGACGTGAGTCAAGGGTCACACGTCGGCCATAGGCCATGGTGGGCGGCAGGTGTGTTTCGCCAGCCATTTCGTGCCCCAGTTTGCAGGTGCTGCAGCGGAAACTGGGGCGACCGGAACCACACAGGCTCTCTGGACACTTAGGGCTGAAGGGACAGTGGGGGCAGGGCCTCTCCTGGGCGGCAGGGTCTCTGACTTTCCTCACTTTTCTTCTGTCCCCAAACAGAGTCAGGGGACACCTACCACATCCTCAGGTCAAAGCCCCTCCTGGTGCTGCACCTCCCTGCACACATGTGTGAGCACCCAGGCACACACACACACACACGTGCACACACGCCAGCCTCTGTGCATGCATACCCCCCCGTGTGGGTGCGTGTGTACCGGTCATACTGCACACATAAACAGCCTGCACACATGCAGCCTGGACAAGCAGGTTTGTGCTACACACGTAAACACATAGAGGCACACATGACACGCACACACACAGACCCCTGTGTGGACTTTTTTCAGGCTATTGACAGATGTCACGGGAGGAAGACACCGTTTTCAAGTGAATCTGCAGTTCCACCTAGTGTTTTTTATTTGGTCTAGAAAAGTCCTGGGGGGCCCCTGGGCCAACCCCCCGCTGCCAGGTCAGCAGTTCCCACCCCGAATTTCCTTCCCTTCGTGCCGGCCTCCGTCTGAAGCCTGCGGCACATCTCTGCGAGTGAGGTGGCAGGAATTAACCTCGGAGACGCGCTAACCCTAACACGTGCTTGTCACAGAGTTTGAAAGTAGAACACTGTTTTCTCGAGATCGTTTTGACTGACCAGAATCCTTGGAGATCATGTAAGTCACGTTTAAGTGCGCCGTCCAGGGTCAGCTACATGCACTGTTGTGCATCCATCCATCCGCGTCAGAGCCTCTTCATCCTTCCACGCTGAAACTCTGCACCCGTTTGGAAAAGCCCACCCCCCACCCCGCCCCCTGCTGCTTTCTCTCCCAGCGGCCTTGCCTGTTACCCCACCGAGGTGGGATCCCACCGTACTTGTCCTTACGTGGTAGCACGTGCCAGAACGTCCCTCCTTCGTAAGGCTGAGTCCGTCACGTGGGCGACACACATTGTTTATCCACACGTCTGTCGGTGGACAAGGGTGACGCTTTCTAAACGCCCATCACCTTATCCCCCAGCACCTTAAGCTGCTTCCTGATACTCTCGGGATGGAGTACACCATCCAGATAAAAACTTGCAGAGAGAGGAAATTATAGGCCCGTATCCCCGATGGGCCCGGATGCTAAAATCCTCAACAAGATATTGGCAAACAGGACTCCGAGGAGACGCCTGCCCCTCGGAGGACCTTGCGTGGAGGGAACAGACCTTCCCGGAGGCACGTGGGGCCTGGAAAGCAATACCGGGAGCAGGAGTCAGCCACCCTCCGCTGCAGGACCAGGTCATAAATATTTCAGGCTTTGCAGCCGCGCGCTCGGGGCAGCAGCTGCCGGGAGGGAACGTCACCGGGCCGGGACAGCGCGCGGCTGGGAGCCAGGAGAACGTCATGGACAGAAAACCCACATTGCCCGGGATTCCACGTCACGAATCAGCAGCCTGCTTTTGGTGTTTTCCAGCCGTCTAGCAAGTGTCAAACCGTCCTCGAGGGATGGGGTCCCGCAGCTGCAGCTGCCCCCTGGCGGGGGAGGCAGGTCCAGCCAACAGCCTGGGACCCAGCTTGGGCGCCTTTGTCATCTTCATGCTGCGTGGGCTTAGGAGCCTCCCTGGGAAGTGCCGAGACGACCTGGCAGAAGTCACAGCTTGACGCGGAGGCCGCTGTCCGTTAGCGAGGGGTCCCCCGGGAGTGACCGCAGCATTTCATGTGCGGGGCGACCTAAGACTTGCTCCTGGTGTTTGCACGCCAGGACAGGCTCCCTGCAGGCCCTGAGGAAGTCCCCTCCCTCAGCCTTCCCCGCAGAACCCCAGAGCCCCACTCCCCCACGTGGCTGTGCCCCTCACCAAGGGTCGGCCCTGCGGGGCGCAGCCACTGATGCGGACGGGTCCTGGCTGTGCCCTGATCTGCGTGGGCCCCCGGACGGCTGGACCCTCCTCCTGCCTCTCAGCCCCACTCCTCCCAGGGCCAGGTGGACGGGACAGGGCCCCTGCGGAGCCGTCTTTGCTGCGGGCTCTGAGGGCCTGTCCCTGAGGGCATCCCAGCCACGGGGAGGAGGCAGGGAAGGCAAACACGTGTGTCCTGAGACCAGACCTCACCACGGAGCTGCAGGCCTGGACGGGTGCCTGCCCTTCGGGAAACAGTTCCAGGAGCCCGTGGGTGTGGGCCAGGCTGCAGCCCGGGCGTTTCACTGAGTGGAGCAATGTCAGAAAAGCTTCCCAGGTGTTCAGTGTGACCCTGGATGGCGTCAGGGTAGGTGAGCGCGGAGTCAGAGACGCAGACGGGAGAACCCAGCCCTCGGCATCTGGAGGCGGCTGGGCAGGGCCCCGTGGCAGAGAGCCAGGGCGGCCGGGAAGGCCAGCGGCAGACAGGGTTAGAGTTGCCTTTTAGGGAAGCAGCCTCACCAGCAGTTCCAGTTTGAAAAGTAACTGCCAGCACCGACCCAGTCTGGCCCCACGGCCCGGGGCACAAGGAGCAGCCCAGCTCCGGCTCCACCGCGGCCTCTCCAGCCACCCCCCACCCCAGCCGGCCTCTTACAGCCGCACCAGAGTCCCGTGTGACCCCCTGCTGGGTAGATCCCAAGGGCGCCGGACAGGGCTGACAATGACCGGTAACAGGACAGGCTTCTGCTGCACACGGAACAAGAAGAACGCAGACAACGCTGAGGGGAGACAGTGGATGTCCACGTGCCCTTTCTGGGTTTGTTTCAGCCACAGTATTTCCCAATCAGCTCTTCCCACCCAGCGTCAGGAAGAAGGGAGCCATTGCCATGGGGAACTCCTTCTGTCTGAGATGGCAGTGCCCCTCCCTCGAAAAACAAAAGCGTGTTGGGTGAGCTGATGACGCGGGGTGGCCGTCCCCTGACCAAGCGCCGCAGCCCTGACAGCGGGATGGGCAGCAGGTCGGGGAGCCCAGGGAGCAGGGGCCCAGGGCGGCCGAGTCCCCGTGACCTGCCCGCTGAAGCCAGGCTCTCGGCTCGGACCCCAGCTGCAGCACGAGGCCGCGCCCCACAGCCCAACAACGTGAAATTCCGCTTCCCGTGACACGTGCTTGTCTGTGGTCGGCTCCTGGGCGCCACACCGAACTACGTCTCTCCCTCCCTTGGGTCACTCCCCGCCTGGTCTTCCTGTCTGTGCCCATTCTTGCCCCCGGCCCGGTCCACCCTCCGCACCGCAGCCCATGGTTCTCAAAGGGAAACTGAGCGAGAGCATTCTTCCCTGAGAACACTCCAGGGTCCCAACCCCCTTCAGAGGCCGGCAACGCCACGCGTCACGGGCACCTGCGTCCACAGGCCACCCTCCCCTCTGGCACCCACGGCCCTGCGTCCCGGCCTCCTGACGTCCTCTGAGCACCGCGCACTCTCTCCCGACACGGGGCTTCCCGGTGAGCCCTCCCTGCTCCGGGCGCCGCCTTTCCCCAGGCTCAGCGCCTGCTCAGACAGGCCTGCCTTCCCTCCAGTGAAACAAGCCCCCAGATGACTCTGTCTGCGATGCGGGTTGCGGACAGCATTGATCAGTACCTGACATTACCTTGTACCCTCATTACTCAGTCGTCTGCCTCCAGGTCCCTCCCAGTGCCCCACCCCGAGCTGTGTGGGCAACCCCTCCAGGTGGGGCTGCGTCAGGTCCCCACCGCCTTCCCGGGGGCCGGGCCCTCCGCGGCACAAGCAGAGACTTCCTGTCTGGGCCAGGCCCCAGCGTTGCCCCCACACCCGCGGAGACCCGGGAACTGTGGGGATCCAGAGGAGGAAGAAGTGTCGGAGAACGAGGGGCTGGGGGTGTCTTCTGCCTTCCCCTCCCCAGCCTGCGCCCAGCGCCCAGCCGTGCGCCTCTCCCTGCGGCAGCCCCGTTGCCCGAGTGAGGAGCCGCCGGCCGCGGGTGTGGGTGCCGGTGTGCGGAGCAGGCAGGACGCAGCGCACCGTCTGGACGGGCGGACGGTGCCGAGTCTCACACTTCAGCTGCCTTTAACTAGAAAGTACGTGGCTTAGAGGGAGGCAGAGCCCGCCGGCCAGCAGACTGCATCCGGTTCTCCTCGGTTCCGGTCCAGGCTGCAAGCTAGGCGGCGGCGGAGACCCTATGAGCTCATGCAGGGAGACACACATTTTTCTGGTTGTATTTATAGAACCCTCTCTCGTCCCCTGGACAGACGCCCTCACCTCGCGATGCCGTCTGCTGGTCTCCGTGGACCGGCACTTGCGGGCAGCCCTGTGCCCGCTGCTTTCGGCCACCCTGCCTGTCTTGCCCTGGTCTCCATCGCTGGGGCTCTTCCAAAACACAGTTGGAAATTCTGAGCTAACAAGGCAGTAACTAGTATTCATGGAAAAAAGAGGTGCCATTGACTGGGAAGGGCGTTTTCTGATGATTTTTCTTCACTGTGCCTGAGGGAGTTCTTCTCCTCAGGAGGGTGGCCCTGGGTACCCTGTCCCTCAGGACCCCCCTGTTCTCCCCCGTTGCTGTCACTGGGAGGGAGGTGCAGACTAAACCTGACTCCCTCTGGAACATCAACCCTGTCCCTGGGCCTGCTCACCTGGGACCCCCGGGGCTGCTCACCTGGGACCCTGGGCCTGCTCACCTGGGACCCATGGGCTGCTCACCTGGGACCCCCGGGGCTGCTCACCTGGGACCCCCGGGGCTGCTCACCTGGGACCCACGGGGCTGCTAACCAGGGTGGTGAGCTGGGGAAGGCTGTGCGGGGCTCGGGTCTGCTCGTGTGCTCTGGGGATGTCTGTCCAGGCTGCGGAAGGAGATCTGTCCTGTGAAGAAAAGCAGGGCCAGGCAAGGAGTTTGTCTGGGTGTCCTCTGTGTGGTTTTCCTCTGAGTAATGGCTCAGTGGGGACACATGCTCCCAAGCAGGCAGACTGGTTCTCCAGGGACTGAAAATAAACACACTCTGTTTACGTGCAAAGCACTGCTATGCGTACAATGCACTCACAGACACGCGCCATGTCGGTGGTAGTAACATCTTACGGGGAGGATGAGATCATTGGAAAGGGATGTAGAAAAATACTCAAGGTGTGACAGTGACTAGCAAGTGGAGTCTCATGCCCTGCCTTCCACTCTCCTGGTCAAAGCTCTGCTTTCAGCGAAGCATCTGAAACGCATTCTCTCCACGTTATAAACGACGAAGGACAGTTTAACAGAACATGTCGCCAGGAACCCCTGCTCACTGGTAACCCTCGTGTCGCCCTGGGTACAGAGACAAAGCTCCGGCCTGGCCGGTGTGGCTCAGTTGGTGGGAGGGTCGTCCCCAAGACCAAAAGGTTGTAGGTTTGGTCCCCAGTCGCTGCCCCTGTGGGGTGGGAGGTCACGGCAAGCAGGGTGGATGCTGCTTTTTTAAAAATTTGGAATCACTCCTGGCTGGTGGCTTAGTGGATTGAGCACCAGCCTGAGAACCGACAGGTCTCTGGTTTGATTCCCAGCCAGGACATGTAACCAGGTTGCAGGCCAGGTCTCCAGCCAGGTCCCCAGCTGGAGGCAGGTGAAAGGCAACCATACATGGGTGTTTCTCTCCCTCTCTCCTTCCCTCCCTTCCCCTCTCTCTAAAAATAATGAATAAAATATTTGTTTAAAGGAAAGTTAAAAATAGTCCTGGCTGGTGGCTCAGTGGATAAGGCACCGGCCTGTGAACCCAAAGGTCACTGGTTCCATTCCCAGCCAGGGCACATAACCAGGTTGCAAGCCAGGTCTCCAGCCAGATCTGTAGCTGGAGGCAGGTGAAAGGCAACCACACATGGATGTCTCTCTCCCTCTCTGCCTCCTTCCCTTCCCCTCTCTCTGGAAATAATACATAAAATCTTAAAAAAAAAAAAAAAAGTTAAACATAAAAAACTTGGAATCAGTGACCATATCTCTTAAAACAAAACATTTGAACATGCTGTCTGCCAAAAGAGCTTTTCAAATGAATGTTAGATGTCAGAAGCTTCTCTTTAGGTGTAATTTAGAAATAGAAAGTGTGGAACATGTAGGATAATTGGATGCTTCATGGTCAACCAGAAGAGAGTTCTGAGTCAAGATAATGTTTTTTAAAAAATTTTTAAAACTATGTTTATTGATTTTAGGAAGAAAGGAAAGGAGAGACAGGGAGAGAAACATCAGTGTGAGAGAGAATTATGGATGGATTGCCTCCCGTATGCTCCCCAGTTGAGTATCTAACCCGCAACCTTTTGGTGCACGGATGACACTCCAAACACGGGAGGCGCGCTGGCGAGGGCTGAAGTCAGGGCAGCTCTGAAAACGCCAGGCCTGTGGTTGGACAGACACAGGGCCCCTCAGCGTCCCTGGCTGAGCGGACGGCAGCCAGTAATGGGTACTGAGCTGACGAAGACGGAGGGGGAGGGGCCGTGGTGGGTTTGTCGGAGGACAGGCTGTGGCATCTGGTCTTTCTGTAGCTTCCCTGGTGCCTGGTGACAGCAGCCACGAGCCTGGGGCACTCGCCCTGCTCTGGGGACACACCCGCCGCCCTGCCCGTCTGAGAGGCACTAAAAGGAGCAGAGCAGGTCAGGCCCACAGTCCGGAAGTCGCCCTCCCACTGCCCCTGGCTGTCACCAGAACCGAACTGGTGACCCCCGTCCAGTGCGGCTTTCAGTAAAAGACGCAGAGCCACTGGATAGGGTCCATACGAGACGCGAAGTGACCGCCTGGGAGATGGATTCTATGCAAACGGCAAGCAGCAGTGTCTCCCTTGGACGAGGGGCAGGGAAGAGGCGCTTTTCCCTGCCATGGAGGGTGCCGATGGGATGCGGAAACATCCATGCTTTCCGTGTCCGTTTCTGCTGAAAACTGAGGGAAAGGAAGTGGGCTTACGTGCCGGGCGGACATGACAGGCGACTATGAGGTGAGATCGCAGCATGCAGTGACATTGACCCCTTACGATGCTGCATTTCATTCCCTTTCCTGGAAAACGTGGGAGGAACGAGGCATCAGGGACGGGCAGCCACAGAAGTGATTGGCATTTAATATTCATTAAGTTCTTGGGAGCAGAACTTTGGGGGGACCCCGTGGAAGGTGGAAGACACACATTCCCTGCTTTCTTTTAGGATCGATTCTTTTCTCTTCATTCCTGGAGGTCGAATGCCTGTGGCAAAGCAAATGGGAGGGAGGTGTGAGCCCTCACTTTCTGGCCTTGGACACCCCACAGTCTCCTTGTTTATAATGTCACGATGACACAGGATTTCCTTCTTCCTTTGCAAGTTACCAAGTCTGTCCAACGCTGTAACAAACATGACAGTGTTCTATGAAGCACTGGGCGCCATGCGAACATGGCAACTGTTATTAACTGGGAGAAGCCACTCCTTGGAAAGACAGGAGGGGGAGATCTGGGCCCACGGGGACCCTGGCACCTGACGGCCACCATTCCCCTCTCGTCTCTGCGTGTGAGCACAGGAGGTTCCTCTTTCAGGGGAGTCATTCGGTGACTCACTTATTTCACTCAGCACCAGTCCCTAAGGTTCGTGCGGGATGTCACATGTGTCAGGGTTGTTTTGCTGTTCCACTCTGGACAATGTCCTGTTGCAGGGACTCCTCATCCTTCCACACCTTGATCACGGCCCAGAATAAGAAACGCGCTGTACCTCGTGATCCGGCACACGTGGGTGTGTATCACGTGACTGAAATAATACATGATCAGTATGTTGTCATATAATATGTAGTATCGGAATTAATGTTTTACCCCTAAACCACACACTTACGTGTGAAGGACTCTGATATTCTGTGTGTGTGTTTTTAAGGCTAGTCATAGTCTTCTAAATCAATTTCATGACTCACTGATGTGCTATGATCCCCTGTTTGTGAACAACTGGCCTGTTGGACATGGAAGTTGCCCAGGAGGAGCCTCCAAGTGGTCTTGAGAGGAAACCCAGGAGCCTGTAACCAGAGGGGCTCACACACGCTCCAAGCACTTGTCTCTGAACGACCTGTAATTTCTGCACCATCTGTTGAGCAAACGTGCAAACTCTGTTTCCCTCTGGTGTAAACAGGACAATTCATGGATTAGCTGATGTGTTTCCAAGGTCTGTGGCTGGCAGGGGTCTTTGGCTTTATCTATTCACTACCAGTGACCATTGCACCCCGTTTTTCTATCATAGGGAAGAACCAGGCCAACCATCCTTCTTCATGGTCCTGGACCCCCAACCTGATCTGGGCCGGGGGAGGAGTGAGGAGCGGGAATCTGCAGTTGCAAGCGCCTCACAGCTGCCGAAGGAATTGCCCCCCAGCCAGGCAGGGGCACCGGGGTGCTGAGGTCATGCTTGAGGGTCAGGACTCAGACTGCCCTCCAAGTGTCTGTGCAGCGGGCGGGGGCCAGGGACCCTGCGTCTCCAGGAGCCTCTGCCCTGGTAGGTATTTGTGCTAAACCTTAACTGCGTGTGTCAGGAGAGCTTTATGCTTCTGGATGAGCTAATCCCTGAGGAATGCCCACTGGGTGCGGCCAGAAAGACAGTCCCAACAGCACGGAGACATCAGCAGACTCAGGATGGAGGGCGGGCGGGAGGACTTGCTGGGCGTCCGTGTGGCACCGCAGGGACTGGGGAAGATCCTGGGGAACTGCGTGCAGGCTGGTTCGTGAATTAGCCCACGGCCTGCCGTGTAGACCAGCCCGACTTGCTCCAAGGGTGGGACGGAGGAGGCTCCTGTCAGGAGCGGGCCACGAAGTAGGGGTGGACCCCGTCCAGATTTTGATGAAATGGGGCGATTTCACCGGGAGACTCAGGGGACCCGGCGGGCCTCTACACCTGGGCGGAGTCCTTGGAGCCTCCGAAGAAGAAACCTTGAGCCGATGTGCGAAGCAGCCCGAGCTGCAGACGGACATGGGCAGGAACTCGGGGCACGGTTTGCAGAACATGACTCTCCCTGTGGCGCCTTATTCGTTCAACGTTCTTTAGAGCAAAGATTCCGTTTTATCTTTATAACTGTGAGGTCATCCCGGTGAGCATTCACCTCCCTAACCCTGCTCCCCGCGCCCTGATTCTGGGGAAAGAGCCGGGCAAGTCACCTGCTTTTTGTTGCCCGGGGAGAGAACCTGGGCCTTCCGACCCAGGCGAGGGTCCAGGATGGTCTTCGGGCCTGAGCGTCTCTCAGTCCTGCTTTCCTTGCACACGGGCCCCAGTTCTTACCCAGCGAACAGGACTCCGGGGGCTTCTCAAATGCTGCTCCTTGGAGGCTGGGCGTGCGCCCCAAGGCCCGGGAGCCCCATTCGCCCTTCCATTCATTCGCTCCTCGCCCAGGAAGGCACAATGGAGCCCAGGCTGCCTTGTCCTGCCCGCCGCCCATCCCGCCCACCGTGAACTGTTAGTTCCTCTGGGCAGAGCTGCAGGGCAGGAGCTTTGGTGCCACAGTGTCACATTTATAGGGTGGAAACTTGGCCCTGGCACTGGCCAGTGGCGAACCTCAGGCACGTTTTTAACCTTTTTGCACTTCAGTCAAATGGGATAGGAATAACCACCCAGGATTATTGGTATAGTTAGAAGCGGGGGAAAGAGCTGTGGTTTGCAGGGAGTCAAAAGCCCCAAGCAGTTGGGCTGAGGGTCCTGGCCCTGCCCCCCTTCAGCTGAAGGATCCGGAGGCAGAGGTGGCCTGCTCAGCCCCCTGAACATGGGGACCCTTGTTCCGGGGTCCAAGGGCTCACAGAGTTGCCTCGGGGCATCGTGACCCAGCAATCCGCCCTCTGTCGGAGGGGCACTTTCCCAGCCTCCCACACTAGCGGAACTTACTGCAGATCAAAAACAGCCTCAATGAATGGGACTTGGGTCCCGGAAGGTCAGAACCAGCCCTGCGCGCAGGATCCCAGGGAGGAAGGGTTTCCAGAGGTCAGGTTCCCGCCAGACCCCCATGGGGGGACCTACGAAAACCTTGAGGAGGCCCAGGAGGCTTTCGCGGGTGTCCACCTGCCTCCCTGCCCAGGAAGGAGCCCGCTGCCCCAATCCCCAGCCTTCTCGCCGAAGGCCGACCCTCCTAACCCCTGCTTTGCTCTCATGAATCTCGTTTTTCGCCCTGAATTTGCCTCCCCGAAGTGCTGCTCTCCCTGCTGGTTCGGGTGTGAGCTGGGGTGCGGGGGGCCGGAGGCCAACCCAGTGCCGCTTGGACAGGGTGCCAGGAGCCAGCCTTGTCCTGAGGGGGCAGCGGAGGGCAGAGGGTTGCTATCCAAGGACACAGCGTGCTTTCTTCTGGGCTGTTCAGAGAGAAATCAGCATTTTCTTCGCCAAACAAGTACCCAAGGGGAGCGTGGGGCACAAAAACATTCCTTTCCTCCCACCTCCCCTGTTGGTGCAGCTGATAGTGACATGAGCACCAGTGGGGAGCGTCCTGCGTGCGCAGGGGGGCTTCAGCTACGGTGCGGACCCCGTGGCTCCTGGGCAGTTGAGCTCCTGGGAAAGTCGGGGCCCAGGCGGGGCGGCAGGGGGCGGGCGGGACCCAAGGGCAGATGAGGAGGAGGGAGCTTGCGGTAAACACGCTCCTGCTGGGTAACCAGAGGCTCCATTAAGTCACTTTTCCATGGATCCTCCCCTTTCAGCACCTTCATCCAAGCAGGCTGAGCGGAGATTCCTTCAGGCAGGAGAGGGGGAGGTCACAGGCTTCTGAGTCTTTTGTTTCTCAATCAATAACCTAAAACGCACATTTTGAGGGGGCAGAACTCTGTCCCCTTCAGTCACTTCCAGGTGGAAGGTGGTGAGATGTGAGGGGTGACACACGGGTGGGCAGGGATGGAGTTTCCCGGAGGTGATGTGACAGGAAGACAGGCCGGTGGCCAGAAACCGAGGTCCCGCACAGTCTTACTTCTGTGTGTGGCCTCCCGGCTGGGGACCTGGTGCCCGTTCATTGGACGCGCAATCCCGACGAGCTGGAGAGACAGAGGGAGAACACACAGCCCTTTACCCTGAAGAAGGGGACTTGAGTCACTGACCGGTCGGGGCTGCGGGACAGCTGGGAGCTGTGCCACACGAATGCAGTTGAGGGGGCAGGAGACGCCCAGGGGACATGCTGACCAGCTGAGCCTGCAGGGTGAGAAGGAGCAGCATGTCCCCTGGGCTCATAAAGGGCTCCAAGGAGAAGAAATAGTTTCCTCCGGGGAGAAGGTGGGTCCTGAGAATGGCAGACGGCATCTGACTGGAGCTGCACGTGTAAGAAATGCTGCTGGGAAGGTCGGGGGGCTGGATCCTGAAGGAGATGGGCAGCACCTCCAGAGGGGCGAACCCCTCACGATGCCCCAGGGAGCTTGCCGGCCGTGCCAATGAGCTGGTAGCAGCTGCCCCTGGAAGGTGAGAACACGCCCGTCCCTCAGGGCCCAGACTCGGGGTGAAGGCGAGGGGAAGCCAGGGGCAGCCGTCCTCCACCACGAAGGGCCAGCAGCAGGGCCAGCGATGGTACGCCCGGCGGGTCTGGAGGGTCCCGGATTCTCCCCACACCCGCCAGGCTCCCTGCTGAAGTCGGCCACCCCTGCTGGCCTCTGAGGCTGGGCGTCTGTGGGGGCTGGGCAGGGCAGGCAGCCTGGACCCTCCAGGGTCCCCATCTCAGGTGAGACTCCAGTCCTCCTCGGGCCACCCTTCCTGCGGACGCCTGGGAGGAAAGGGTTTGGCTTCTGAACCAGCTGCTCCTCAGACCGCCCTCCGGAACAAATTACGGTCAAGAACGAGGTTCCGCTGCGTTTCGTACAGGTGACGGCAGCTCTGTCCCCAGCGCAGTGACCGTGGGGATGGAGGAGAAGCTGGACAGAAACAGGCTGAGCGGGGAGTGTGAGGCTCACTTTGGAATCGGGGAGTCTGCCCTGTCCGAGGGGTGCAAAACCTCCGTCCGGGAGCCCAAAGGAGTGTCCCATGGCTCCTTACAGACCGTGAAAGGGTCCAGCGGGGCAGAGAACAGGCCAGTGGCCAGCGCGGCTCCAGGGCAGCCAGCCACGCGCTCAGGGCTCGGCCTCTCCCTGCTCAGGCAGACGCCCTTCCCGTTTGGCTGCCTTGACCTGTTGGGATGGTGCCGTGGTTCCCCCAAATCAGGGGGAAACGTAACAGTTGGGGTGAGAGCCCTGTGTGACGTGCAGCCTGTTCCTCACGGCCCGTAACCATCTCGGGCCCCTCCGTGGCCGTGTGGCCGGCAGCCTGCCGCTGGCTGAGGACCCAGGACGGCAGCACCCGGGTCGGCAACCCTGGAGGGTGAGGCCACAGCCGCAGGCCAGTGGCGCCCTGGAGCTGAGCCTCCCAGCCGCCCGGTCCTCCCTTCCAGCTGCGCTTCTTCCAGGTCCGGTACTTCCCGCTGACAGTTCACCGGGGGAAGGATGTCACCAGCTAAGGACCCTTCCCCTGCCCTTGCTTCCCCGTTCTCCTCTCCAGCTGGCCCTCCATTCCCTTCGTCCCGTTCCTCTTCCTCCTGCACCACAGCTCCGTCTGCCAGGCTGTCATCTCAGAGGTGAGCCCCAGAGCACTGGTGTCACCTGCTGGAAGGCTGGCACTTCATGCTCCTCACATCCACCAGCACCACTGGGACACGTGGCACCTGTGTTCGTGCCACTTGGTGGGGGCGCCTGTCACAGGTGGCAGGGGGCAAGGGTACCCTCTGGAGTGGTGGCTTCCCAGCAGCACTTGGAAGCCTTTGCAGGGACACACCACTCAGCAGAACATGTTTCCTGCGGAGACCAGGTTCTTGGCCTGGACTCCTAAGCCTGCCAGCAATGCCTCTGTGCGTGAGTCTCCCCATTACGGTGACCCTGAGGTGCAGAGCCCCCCGGCAGAGACACCTCGAATCCTCCCAACCATCCCTCCCCGAGCCCTCCTTCCTCTGCTCCCCGGCAGGACCACCCCCGAGCGAGGCTGATCTGCACGTGCCGTGGGCCATCCTGACGCTCCCTGGCTCCTGAGGCCCCTCCTCACAGCCCCCTCTCGAGAGCAGGACTCCGGGTGACCGTCCTCGCCCAGCTCCTCGTTCCGCGGGGAGGGTCCCTCGTGTGTCACGAGCTGTCTCCCGCCGTCTGTGCTGCCCTCTGGCACCTCCCAGCAGATCCCGTCAACCCGCTGCGCGGGCACAAGGGTTTCCCGCGACACTTGAACCGACTCACACTTCTCATCGTCTAAGGCGCCGCAGTGTGACCCAGCTTCCATCCGGCCCCGTTCCCTGCTGCCCTTTGCTATGACAGCCACCTCACCAAGTTCATGCGCACGTCAGCGCTTCCCCCAGGTGGAGGGGTCTCTCCCAGCCTCCTGGGGTCCCGGGAGCACGGGAATGTATGGTCTGATGTATTCGTTGCTTTGTTCTAAGTGGCTTAAATGGTGCCCAGGCCACGACGGGTGACAGGTAAGTAAATGCCGGATGAAAAGGGTAATAAACCACTGCCTGTGTTGGTCTTTCTTCCCTGTGCCCTGTTTCCTTTGGTGCCACCTTGTCCCTAATGCTCAGTGTCCTGAGGACAAAGCGCTGGTCTGATGATTTGCATCCCCCTCAGCATCCAGGGAAGGTGCTTGAATACATGTTGGCAGAATGAAGACAGACCAATTGGAGAAAAGTTCTCATGTGCCTTCCCACCAGGCGGGCTCACCGCCTCCAGGACAGATGACTAGTAACTCTTGTCCTGCTGGGTGGCTTATCTGTGCCCTCAGCAGGCCCCGGGGCGCCAGCTGCTCTCTTTCCTCGTCTCCCCCCAGCCCCAAGCCCCTTCTGATCGGGCTCCTCTCAGACATCAGCAGGCCTTGCCAGCACACACCTAACCAACCTCAGGAGAAAACAGGGCTCTGCAGAGTAATTGCTTGATTTTCAAAATGAGATTCTTGGGAAAGATGTATGAAAAGATCATGACTTCGGGCAGACGCTCAGCTGACAGAGTTAAATATTTCAAACTTACCTCATCCTCCCTCCCTCTCTCTCTCAAGGGTGAGCATTCTGTTCCCTTGCAAAACGCAGTCCTTCTCCATATTTGGGAATCTGGAGAGGGCTCTCAGGGTCTGCCGGGAGCTGTAGTTCCAGGAGGGGTGGCTGCTTCTCTCGGGTGGCCCGCAGGTGTCCCTTCCCAGGAGGACCCCTGGAAGCGGGACCCCTGTGCCGGCGGATGGAAGGGGCTACCACGGGCCTGCCTCCCGTTTCCAGCTTCTTGTGAGCTGCTGGTAAGACGGTGCCACCCTCCCTTGGCTCGGCCTCCCAATTCTCCATCTGTGTTTTCCTACCTGCTGAGTAGTTGGGTGGAGTAATGAGTCAGCACACAGTAAGTGCTCCGAGCCCGTTCCAGCGTGCATCACTTTATTTTGTAAAATTGCTATATTTAAAAGGGATAATGTTGATTGTAATGGCCTAATTGCTGCCCCAACCCAGCTCTCTGCCAGGGGGTCCGTCCAACTCTCTTCACCTGACAATCTCCTTCCACCCGCCCCGGACTCTGCAGTGGGTTCACCCCCCAGTTTCGTACCCTAGAGGATAAACATTCTCTCTACCTCGTCCAAAAGGAGAGGGTGAGACAGACCCACGCTGCCCCATCCGGGAAGCGCAAGGAAGTTGCGATCAGGGATGATCTGCACCAGATCCAAAGGGCTCCTGCCCCAGCGTAGGCAACAGCCTGGTCTCTATGGATGAGCCCCAGCTTGGCTCCCTCCGGAGAAGAAACAGGGTTCATGGCGGGTGTTTTAAAGGTCTGAACAAGAGCTCCCTTCTCTGGAGACTGGACAGAAGACTTTCAGGATCAGCACTTTCAATTCCAGGAGCGAGGCAGGTGCGGCCTCAAGGGTAAGGCCGCAGGCGCGGGGTCAGCAGCTGGAGAAGGGGGGGCTCCGGGGACTCAGGCAGCCCTGCCCTCTAGACCCCGGTTCCCCTGTCTGGGAAACGGATCCAACAAGGTGCGTTGAGGTGTCTGGCCAAGTACTGGCAAAGGTGAGGTGTGATGAGACGTCTGATTCGTAACAGGGAACTTACAAGTCAGACCCCTTTAGATTAGAACCCCAGCCGCATTCGCGGCGGAACTGTGGTCACCTTGCTTGACCTCTAACCTGAAGGACGTTCCCTCTGGGAGGGGGCGATGGGGTCGCAGGAGGCGGCCCATCAGGACCCAGCCCGGAGCCTGGAGCCCGCGCGCACTGACGCCGCAGAGACGCGGCCGGGGCGTCCCTGGAGGAGCCCGCGAGTCTGTGCGGCCGCACCACCACCGTTGCGCGAACCCCACTCCCCCTCGTTTCGTCACCTCAGTTGGTGATAGTTGCGTAAAATCAGGTAGCGGTGCTTTTCCAGCCATGCAGCTCCGCACCAGGGCGGGAAAGGGACGGAGGCAAACACAGAAAAACGGGGGCAGGGCCCTTCCAGGGTCAGGGCTGCGGCTCCCCAGCCCCGGAGGGCGATGAGAGCGTCAACTGGCACCGGCCGCCGCTGCACCCGCATCTGTTTGTTTCCCATGCGGGCGGCCGCCTCCAAAGCGCTCACGGCAGAGCCTGTACGTGAGTCAGCCAGGCCCCGTAATCACACATAATTACACGTCTGCCCTCCGTGTGCTTGTGCGGCAGGCCCATCGCCATGTTACAACTGGTCATTCGTGCATGGCGGAGGTTGACCATTGTTATTCTTCTGTGCTCTTCTGTCTCGCTTGGGTTATTTTTACCTGCGCCTGTTCACTTTAATAGAAAGTTAAGAGACAAAGAGCGGAGGCTGAGCAATCCCTTCTCAGGTGGAAAAGCACCAGGTGGATCCTAGGGACCCTCCTCCGACATGAAGCACATGTTAGAAAAGGGAGTTTCTGCGACCAAGAGGCCTTTGTGGCAGCACAGTGGCAGGTGCCTGTGAAGAGG
Organism: Noctilio leporinus; assembly: GCA_004026585.1. NCBI lineage: Eukaryota > Metazoa > Chordata > Mammalia > Chiroptera > Noctilionidae > Noctilio > Noctilio leporinus. The sequence goes on from PVIW01004335.1 coordinate 69,349, forward strand.
AACTAACCAGATGGCCCTGGACACATGCCGGGTGACAGGATGGCTTCAATCACAGCCTGTGTCCAAACGAACTGCCTTGTTTTCTGTGGTAACAGCAACTTCCTGTTTTTCTTTCTGCCCCTTGGACTCTGGCTGTCAGGGAGGAAAAGTCACCCACTCATCCGCCTGTCCAGGTAGTCAGTCACCTTGTCCGTGGAGGGGGCAGGGCCAGGGTGTGGCCAGCTACCAGCCACGTGCCTTGATGGTCTCGCCACCGTTTAGAACCAGACACTCTAAGCACACGTTTGCATCGCAAGGGAACCCCATACGAAAGGGGTGGTGACCGTGTGCCTCACCACTCACAACCGCCTCCCCGGAGGACTTTCCACAGGCAAGTCGCTGGGAGTTGAAGGCAGCTCACTGGTCCGTCTGGGGCAATCGCGAGGCAGGGCGTGGGAGCGTCAAGGTTGACCTCACAGTCTGAGAATAAAGACAAGAACAAATGCAGAGGCAAATAGCTGCTGTGATTGCATGTAGACTGGTTACTTTATTTCTCTGAGGCCCTGGCACAAGGGACAGTGTTGGGCAAAGGTTAGTTTACTTGCTGGACTAGCTGAAGTCAACTGAGTAAAACCTCCAGTTTTGGGGTGACTGAAGCTGCCAGCATTGGTAGAAAGGACTGCAGGTCTGCGCCTTCGCTTCTCTGAGTTCTTGACCTGCCTTTTCTTTTAGTTTCGTCACCTGGGTAAGGTGGAACATTAAAGTTCTGGAAATCCTCCCAACGTGCCTCCCTCCTCCGCCACCAGCCAGTTGCAATCTGTTACCTTGCTCCCTGTTGTGCTGCGGAGCTCAGAGGCAGGAAGGGAAAACGAGTATCGGAGCCTTGCGAGGGGCTAGCTAAGGACTTCAGTCCCAGCCGTGCACTTCTTGTGGACTTTGGGCCGTCACAGAGCCTCTCTGAGCTGCGCCTTTTTCTTGTACAAAATAGGAACTCAAACTTTTGTCCTGAGGTCGTTGATGATTAAGACGAGTCAGGGATAATTCATTGTCACACAACAATAAATTGTTAAAATAGTTTAAAAAAAAAAGGTGAGTCAAGGGTAAAGTACTCAGAACCGCACGGCGCACATCGTGAATACGGTGCTGTATCAATTAAGCCATCATCATTGTTGTTGTAAATTGCTCCACAGAATGATTGCACAGAAACAGTTGGGAAGTCTGCTGTGTCTACCTGGAGAGCAGCCAGCAGGCGCAGTGAGTTCTGCTCTAGATGACACGTTCAGCCTTTTAAAAAGAGCCATAAAAATGCCACCTAGCTGACGCAGGTCTGGAGTGGGAGCGGCACACCCCTTGGCCATCCCGGAAGAATGTTGGCTTCTCCGGCCAAAGGTCCACTCTGGACATGACCCCGCGCCCAGACCCTTGCTGCCGGCGGTCCTGTGCTGAGGCTCTGATTGGCTGAGAAGTGTTCACAGGGACAGCGACGGGTCCTGCCCGTTGTCTCGAAATGTGGAACCAGCGTGGGGAGGTCAGGGTGGGCTGGGCCTGGCCACAGAGGCGGGCGCTCCCGACCCTTGTAAGGAAGAGCCAGGAGGCGGACTCTCATTCAGAAAGGAAAAGTCCAGACCCTTGGGTTGTGGGAGTGAGAGTCTCTTCTCTCCGAGGTGCTACAGCATCTCACCTACACTAGCCTGAACCAGTCCCGTTGGAGCTCAAGCGTGCAGGGGGCCGATGGACCGCGTCTCCGGACCCCCACACTCGCCCTGGTGCCAGGTGTTTTGTCAATGTCTCCAGGTGCGAACCCGAGGCCTGGAGGAGTCTGGTCACTCTCCAGGGGTCCCCGGACTCATTCCCCAGAGGAGACGATTCTGACAGGTGCACCTCCACCTTCAGTCCAGCGCTCCTGCGGCCAGCAAAGCGGCCCCGGGGCGCGCGCCCCACGTTGGCAGCCGGATCCGGGTCCGCAGGCGAAGGTGACAGGCCCGCCGAAGGCGACAGGCCGGCCGAAGGCTGACCGTGGGCGTCCCAGGGCTGACGGTCAAGTGGTGACAGATCCGTGAAGCCCGTCACCGTCCCAAACCGGTGACACACAGAAATGGAGCGGAATTGCATTTTTATAGATTTTGTTTATTGAGTTTAGAAAGCGGGCAGGGGAGGGGAGGGAGGGGATCAGCGTGCGGTTTGCCCCTCGGGCGCCCCCAACCTGGCCTGCAGCCCGGGCCTGCGCCCCGCCTCTCGGGCTTGCGGGACCTGCCCCACCCGCGAGCCCCAGCGGCCGGGCTATTTTGGGGTGATCTGCAGCGCCCCACCCGACCCGTAAATAGCTTGACCTCATTCTGGCGGCCGCGGCCCACGGGTGTCGGGCAGGTCGTGTGCCGCCCCCTCCCGGAGAGGCCGGGAATAGCCGTCCCCGTCCCCTCCGGGCCGACAGCCGGGCACCCCGGGCCCGCGGACCTTGGTTCCGGGAGGCCGAATCCCGTCCAACAGGGATGCGGACACCGCCGCCGGCCGCCGCCGTCGGCTGAGCGGCCGTCCACCTGCAGCGACGCTCACGGAGTCGGAGCCCAACCCGCCCGCTGCCGGGAAGCGGCGCAGGGTCGGCGCCTCCTTCCGCTCGCGGCGATCGAGGCGGGAGGGGGGACGCGAACCTGCCGGGCAGGCGGCGCCACGCGGGGCCTCTCGATCGCGGGAAGAAGCAACGCGACACGCGTCGCGGCCCTTCGCGCGCTGCGCTCCCGGGTGGCTCGAGCGCCGCCACGTCGGCCCCTCGCTGGGCGCGGACCGCGTCGTTCACACGAGTCCGGGTGCAGCGAGGAGACGCCGGTCCCGAGCGCAGGACCGGACGAGCCCGCGGGTCCCGGCGGCCGCGGCCCGGGGCGCGGAGCGCGCGGAGCGCCAGTGAGCCGATGCCCTTCCCGGTCTGCCCTCATCGCGGCCCCTGCGGCTGCTCGGAAGCGAGCGAGCAGCTCTGTCTCCCGCCCGGCCCGGCTCCCTGACGGCGACCGCGCCGGGTCCGGGGCGCGCGGCATGCTGGGGGCTGTAGTCCCGACCTGCCCACCTGCGGCGGCAGGGCTACTGAGAACTACAACTCCCAGGGCCGCGCGCGCCGCCGGAAGCGCTGCGCTGAGCCGCGCGGAAGGGAAAGCTGTGTTTTGGGTGAGGGACAGGGTGAGACTCCGTGAGTGGGCGGGGCCTGGAGCCGCCTTCGCGGGGCGCAGGTCTCGGGCCGTGGGGAGCAGGCTGGGCGCGCGAAGCACGCGGCTGTACGGCCGCCGCGGGGTGGCCGGGCCCCCTGACGGCGGGGAGCCCAGCTCTGGCGGTGGATGCGGCCCTGACCTTTGCGGCTTCCGGCGCTCGGGCCGGGCCGGGTCGCGGGCGAGGCCGGGGGACCCTCCGCAGCGATGAAGAGGGACCCGCCGGGGGGCGTCGGGAGCGCCCTGTCGGCCGCGGCGGCCGCGGCGCTGCTGGAGGAGGCGGCCGACCTGCTGGTGGTGCACCTGGACTTCGGGGCGGCGCTGCGCACCTGCGAGCGGGCGGCGCGGGGCCTGGGCGCCGGCGGCCCCGAGGGGGAGCCTGCGGGCGCGTGAGTGCGGCTCGCGGAAGGGGCGGGGCTCGGGCTGCGGGTCCGCGGGCGCCGAGGCCCCGCGAGCCCAGCCGGCTCGGGGCTGCGGTGCGACGGCGTCGTGGGCAGACAGCGTGGGTCCTACGTGGTCCCCGCTTTCCGTGGGGGCGGGTCCGCTCTTTCCCAGGGAGCCCGGGCCGGGTGTTCTCGCCTGGTCGCGGCCGGTGAGTGTCCTCTGGGAGAAGCGGGTTGAGGAATCGACCTGAGGAATCGACCTGGGGGCCCCGGCCAGGTAGCTCGGTGGGTTAGAGCGTCGTTGCGATGCACCAGGGTTGCAGGTTCGATCTTCGGTCAGGGCGCATACAGACATCAATTAAGTAGTGGGAGAACAAGTCAGTGCTTAGGAAGTAACTAAATAAATAAAATAAAAAGGCCCCGCGCCCATTTCTTCCCCTGGCAAACTTAGCTCCAGCTTTCTCTCCACCCACAGGTCCGCATGCAAAGATGTGGAGCAACAGTTGCTTTGCCTCCAAGAGGTTTCAGGAATGTTTCTAGGAAAGGGACAGTTTTCTATGTGTTGGGGTGCACTTGCACACGAAGGGGGAGAATGGGGAGGACAGAGCTGGGGAAGGGCAGCCCCGGGATGGAAGTGCGAGTGTAGAGGGAGAGGAACCATTTCCCAACCTGAACTGTTTTTCTGCTTGCAGCTCCTTGGAGGTGAAATGCTCCCTCTGTGTTGTGGGGATTCAGGCCCTGGCGGAGATGGATCGGTGGCGGGAAGTCCTGGCCTGGGTCCTTCAGTATTACCAGGTCCCTGAGAAGCTGCCGCCTAAGGTGCTGGAGCTGTGGTAGGTCCAGTTGCTGACTTGGTGGGTCTTTCCTGAGATGAGGGTTTTCTGTCCTGTGTCTGTGCCTGTGCCTCTCTCCGCCTTTCCCTACCATTTCCGTCTAAATGTCAATCCTTATCTTATATCCCCCCCCCCCTTCCCCTGTTCCCCCGACTTCAGCACAGCAGTAAAGGATGAGAAGGGGGATTTGGAGTGGACTGGAGGACCGGGGGACGGGGAGGTGCGATGTGGGATGATAGTGCCGGGTTAGAGCGGAGAGAGCTTGCTGCTTCCTGGGAATTCCTACTTGGAGCCCTTGCCCGCCTCCCGTAGCAAAGGGCTGCAGGGCTGCAGGGCGCTGGAGGAGTCGGAGAGGAGGGGCTGCTGGTGTTGAGAGAGGAACCAACTGCGCAGCACTGACTGTTGTTTTTGGGGGGCTGCAGCCTTCTTTTATACAGCAAAATGCAACACCCTGGAGCTGTGCTGGGTGCGGCCAGCGCCTGGCTCCAGGACCCAGACAACCAGGACCTTCCTGAGTGCCCTGCCTTGGCTGAGCTCCACCTGCGGCGCGTGCTGCTGCCTCTGGGACGTGTGTCGGAGGCGGAGGAGCTGGTGGGCTCCGCGGCCTTCAGTGAGCAGCAGCGGCCCGACGCCCTGCAGGCCATTCGCACAGTGAGGCAGCAGCAGGGGCAGGCGCCCACTGGCTCAGGGGAGGACCAGCAGCTGAACCGGGAAGGTAGGTGTCAGGCTTCCATGGCTCTGACAGCCGCTGCTGGGGGCCCTCCTCTGGACCTTGGGTCCGTTGGGACATTCCTGCGAGCAAAGCTTTGTATGCGTCACTCCCAAGTCGCAGACTAGGAAACCTGCTGAGTTGCTTAAACCCCGACCCTCTGAAGTTGGCAGTGGAAGAAGGTTCCTGTGGGGAGGTGTTACTGGGTCTCAGACCTGGATGTGTTTGTCCCGAAAGTCACCCTCTCTTTGGGGTCCTGTCATGGCCGCTCTTGCCTGTGCCATGCTGGCCTGGGGGTGTTACTCCCCCGTCAACGCCAGCCCAACTGCAGGCCCAGCCCAGCTGCGCTGGCCTAAGGACAATGGGAAATGAACCCAATCATTTGGTCACTTGACTCACGAGGTGAAAAGCACTGGTATTGCGTTTGGGTGCCCCTGCCTGGTGTCCTGTTTGCCTCCCAAGCTAGACCTCCTGGGTGTCCCCTCCGGTGATGGAGGTCCACCCCTTCCCGGACAGCCCAGCTCCGCAGGTTTGGGCCACTGGTGTGCAAACTGGCTTCGGGGGGAAAACCAAGACCCAACACCAAACACCCAGCTGGTGCCGTACGGCTCATCTGTTCCAGACCCTTCCCCTGGTTCTTGAGTCCTTTCCTCTCCTGTTCCTCAGGGGCCCCTAGACTAGGCACAAACCTGTCAGGGCAGAACACTCACTGTCTCTGAATCTGCTTCCTCCGTCCCTGCCCCGCTCTGTGGGGAGGCTGTTCTTTGTGAAGCATTCAAGTTTTTCCCCTGGTGGTTTCTAAACTATTGCTCCTTTTTCCCCTCTCTTGGTGATATATGTGGAGTAGGTGTAACCCTTTTTACTCCCATAAAAGCCTTCCATCTGTTAGGTGGCAGACCTGTTTCCCTGAGTGTTTTGCGTGCTAAGAGCAGCACTGCTGAGACAGACTGCTTGTTGTCTGCAGACCTGTGCCACCCGGGCCCCCTGCCCCTCCCCCATCCGGGGAGGGAGGCGGGAAGGGGTTTGATGGGGAGAACAGGGCCTGTGTCAGAACCCGGCAGCACTTGTTCTTGGGTTGGTCGTGTTCATGTCCCTAACCCAGGACGTCTTGAGTTCTCCCTGCGTGTGCTCGAAATCGATGCCTGTTGCTCGTTGTAACTGTGCATTTAGACCAAAATAACAAGGCCATTTAGAAAACCAGCAAGTATGCCAGGTGTAGCTGTGGTCTGCCAAAGACCTTTCCCAAGGACATGACGCGCGGGTGTTCTAGTCCGTCCTTTGGGATCACTTTATGAATCACCTGAGTAAACCAGTCTGATTAGCTTTGGTTCAACTCACAACGAAGCTCAAAGGTCAGATTTGGGGGAGTGAGTTCCCGTGGTGACAGTACATCTTCCTGACCAGGCTCCACCCACAAGTTTCTGTCACTGTTGATGCTGCTTCGCCGGCTATGGGCCTCTGCAGTGAGCCACTTCGCGTCCCTGCCCTTCAAAAAGAGCCTCCTGGCCACCTTGGTCCTCTGCCTCTTGGTGGTGAGGTTCGACCCAGGTGAGTGAGGAAGCCTGCGCCGCCTCCACCCTTCCTGGAGAGGGGGGCCTGGGCCCGCCTGTTCTGTGAGGAGGGCTTGGGGGGCTGAGCAGGAGCTGGCCTGGCCCCCAGAGACTGGCAGGGGGTCCCCGGGAGCTGTCCACCTGCTGGCCTGGATGGGACTCTTGAGTCACTGTCATCTGCATTAGCATCTCCCTTCTCCAGAGGTGAACTCGGAATAAAACCTCAGAGTCAAAAAAGTCTCCCTCATCGTAACCTTTATTAAAATGTGGTAATTTAGAACTTACTAAGTTGTAAATGAAGTAGATGCACATTTTAGAAAATGTGGAAAGTAGGGAAGAGTAAAAAGGAGGAAAGTCACCTGTTGTCAGTTACACTCAGCCCTTTTGCATGGATGGAGATGTGTGGGTAGAGGTGGAGTTTGTACGTCATGAATGTTCTTTGAAATACGGCTTTAAATGGTTAGATAATGTTCCGGCTTACAGAAATTCCGTGGCTGATGCCAGTGACTCCCCACGCAGAGCATTCCTACTGTCCCGTGCCAGGCTGCCCGCACGGTGCGTGGCCTGCGTTCCGTGGGGCAGCCTGGAGGCAGCTGGTCATTCCTGGCAGTGATTGCTCAGCCGTGAGAGCCTGGTGCAGAGCACCGCAGTGCACAGCTCACGTGCTCTTCTGTGGGCCTGTGTGACTGATGACCTAAGCTCCACTCAGGAAGTCAGACTCAGGACACAATTATTAAACTTTAAAAGCTGGAGGAAAAACTGGAAATCCTTATTCCAGTTCCTTTATTAATTTTTTCTTTTCTGGTTGAGAAATCTGAGACCCCAGAGGAAAGGAATTAGGCCAGGGTCTCACAAACAACACTGCCAGTTCTCAGTTTTACCTTCAGATTTCCGTCTCCTGTTTCCCTTTCCTCAACCAGCGAGCTTTCCTTGTGTGATACAGCTCAGGGCCTTCTCCCTTTGGCTGAACACCGAACCAGAATTCCCTCTGAATAGTTCCGTTTGCTTCAAGAAAGAATCACTAGTTATCCCTTAGCAAATCAAGGGTGGTTTGTTTTGATTCATAGCGCCTGCTGACTTTCTGCATTGTACCGGAGACTTGGAAAAATGTAGAAAACTGTTACGGTGTTCATAAGCCAGTTAGTCTCATAAACCTGGTCCCTACGTGCAGATGGGAAGGGGCCGTGGGAGCTTGCTGTTGGCAGGGTTGCCCAGGTGCCTTCAGAAGGGCCCTGGCTGGGGGTCTGGTCCCTGACCTCCCCTGCAGCGGGGGTGGTTGCCGTGGGAAAGGAGGACCTGTGGGCAGGCCACAGGTAGAACCCAGCAGGAGGGATATGAAGAAGGTAGCTTGTCAGTAGCTTTCTTAAAGACCAACATTTTCTCTGTTAAGAAAGAGGAAAAATCAGCCTTGATTTGTGGTGGCACAGGGGACCACATAAGGCACCAGCCTGCGAACCCAAAGGTCGCTGGTTCGGTTCCCAGCCAGGGCACATAGCCAGGTTGCAAGTCAGGTCTCCAGCCAGGTCTGTAGGTGGAGGCAGGTGAAAGGCAACCCTACATAGATGTCTCTCTTCTTTCCCCTCTCTAAAAATAATAAAATCTTTTTTAAAAAATCAGTAATTTAAATAATGAAAAACGAACTTGGCTTTTATTCCAAAGAGGTAAATTTTACTTTATTCTACTTCAGTGTAGTTAACTTCTGATAAAAATAGCTGATACTGTCACAGGGCTCAAAATGTAAGAGACACAGAAAGGAATATAGTGGAAAGTCTTCCCAAATTCATGTCACCAAAAGCAGCCATGTTAGTGGGTTTTTGGGTATCAGAGAGATGAAAACATAGTAAGTTTGAATTTTTTTCTCAGCAAATTTAAGGTCATTGTAATCCAGGTGAAGAAAGTATAATCCAGAGAGCATGTCCTAGAGAAAGGGAGGGGAGGAGGAGCAGAGAGCACCTCCTGTGCCCAGGCCAGGGAGTGGGCTGAGGGCTGAGGAGGAGGAGGGAGGGAGGGAGGGAGGGAGGGTCCCTGATGGCCTCCTCTCCCCCGCAGCCTCTCCGTCCTCCCTGCCCTCGCTCTGCAGGCTGGCGCAGCTCTTCCACCGCACCCGGGAGGCCCTGCTTTCTCCTCTCCACCAGCTCCCCGTGCGCGACTGAGGGTCCTCCCCACTGGCCTCCACTGCGCTCCGCACAGCAGGGCAGCCCGTCCGCGGCCCCTTTCCTGCCGCTGGCTGGGTCCTGTGGGGCGGGCGGCCCAGACGGGGTCTCGCTGCCTTGAAGGCTCTCCTGCTGCGATCCTGTCACAAGGTCACATGGAGACACAGCTGGACCAGAGGGCACAACCCTGCAGATCAACCCCCCCAATACCCAGGGGCCTCTCGCAGTTTAGGGGTGGAATGTGTCCGTGGAACAGTCCCCATCCAGGTCAGGGTGCCGATGAAGGTGGGAGTTGAGAAAAAGCCCCTTGGATCACTGATCTCTGAAATCTGGCGCCCAGGGCAGACCGTGAGGTGGGCATTGCCCTCCGAGAGGGTCTCCCTCTCCCTGCGGTGCTCCTGGCAGCGCTCCTGGCTGAGTTGCCTGTCTGTGCCCTCCCTGCGGGCTTGCGGTGGGCCTGCCCGTGGTGGCCCACTTTGTTCAGAACCAGGTAACTGCTCCGCCTTCCCTCCAGGGAAAGCGATCTTGCCTGGTGCCTTGTGGGCCCCAGCTCAGTGTTCCAGGTCTTCGGGGCCACACCCTGCTCTGTTACCCCCGGGTTACTGCTGTGTCCCACCCTTCCTGCTGGAGTTTTGTACTTTCTCCAGTGGTTTTTCTCCAGGTTCTGCCGGCATCTGGTGGCCCTCGGCTGGTCCCCATGTGGCCTGTTCTAATTAGAATCTGTTGCTTGTGTAATGCTCACGGCTTTCTGCTTGCGTGGCCTAGAAAACTGGGCCAGCCACAGAGGCTGAGGAGCCAAACACAGAACTGGGGGGGGGGAGGGGGAGGGGCGGGGGGGCAGACTGGACTTTGGGAGGCAGCCCTGTCCGTGGTTTCTGTTGCCAGCCGGGGGCATCCGCGGCTTCTGGGCAGGCGAATGTAAGGCGCGTCTGTGCTGCAGGAGCAGGAGGGGCTGCAGGCCAGGCAAGCCCCCCACTCAGTGCCGGTGCCAGGAGCCCAGGGTGAGGGCTGGTGAGTGGGGGTCATGGAGCTCGTGAGAGCGTGTGTTGGGCACAGACGGGGGCCCGGAGGAGGGAGTCCGCTGTGAAAGGGGCAGCAGCCCTTGATGGGGAAGCCGGTGCAGGGGGACGAGGTCGCGGGTGGGGGACGAGGCCGCGGGGCTCAAAGTGAGGAGATGAGGTCACGAGTCAGTGTTGTTGGTGTCAAAAGCCAAAGAATCAAACTGACCAGAGCGCAAATAGCATCGGGCCCTAGCCTGGCTCCACTGTCACCGGGTGAGTGGACTTCATGTCCGGGTTTGTCTGGTTGCCACGTTGGGGAGATGAAATGCTCTGCTTGATGCGCGGCGCTCCCGGCAGCGGTGGCGGAGCGACTCCGCGGCCGTCCACCGGGGGGCGCTCGGCTGCAGAGCACGCCGCCCTCGGTGTCCCGACCTCCAGCGTCCGCGGTGGAAAGTGTTGAATGTAAGAAGTAGTGGAATGTGCTGTGGGGTTTAGAAGCCCAAGAAATGTATAGTTAATAATAGTCACTATCCTTTATTCTGTGATCAGCAGTTCATCGTGGTTCACAAAAATTACTGTCTGTATCTGGGTAGAGACGAGTGTTTGGTAACCTCAGGGGCACAGATGTGTCCCGTCTTTTAGACCCTCGTAAACGGGGAAAGAGAGGTGGGCGGTCCACAGAACACTGCTCCGTAAAGAAGGAAGACCTGGCTGGGGGGCTCCGTGGAGCGAGTGCTGGCCTGTGAACCGAAAGGTCACTGGTTCGGTTCCCAGTCCCTCTTTCTCCCTCCCTCCTCTCTAAAAATAAATAAAATCCTTTAAAAAATAAAATGAGAAAGTCTTATCTTCTGGCCAGAGAATTCTGTTAGGCGTGGGGGAGCGTGCACCTGGGTGTCATCTCGGGCCCTTGGCAACCCCGGGCTCGGGCGGAGTGAAGCAGAAGAGGGGACCTGGCTGGAGAGATTGCGCCCGAGTCCCGGGGACCGTGAGGCCGCGTTGAAACTGGGACAGAGACGTGGCAAGGGCTCCGCAGAGGACGCAGCAGAGGCGCCCAGGCGGGCTGCCCTCGCCCTGGGATGTGGGAGAAGAGGAGGCCTGCGGGTCCGGGGTCCGGGGTCCGGGGTCAGCCTGGGGAGAGCTGCTGCTCCCCTGGTGCAGGTCTGGGGCGCCTTGGAGTTGGGGTGCCCAGGGCCCCAGGTGCTCCTGGGAGGGGAGGGGAGCCAGCCCTGCGCCCTTGTAAAAGCTTCCAGGGGTGGGGCTCTGGGGGAGGAGCCGGGGTCCGAACAGAACATTCATCGGGCCACAGGGCGGCGGGCACGGTGCGCGGGGTGCTGTCGAGCGCTGGGGCGCAGCCTACCTACCGCAGGCGGCGCTGCAAGTTTAGGCGGGTTTCTTAGCGGCCGAACCCGTGCGAAGCGGGGGTTCTTCCCCAGGCGTGACCCCTTCTTACCGCCCCTGGCCACTCAGGGGGGCGGTAGGGAGGTCGCGGGCACTTCCCCAGCGGTGGGGGCGCGAGAGAAGGACCCGTTTTGGGCAAAGAGGCAGCCGGACCTTGGGGTCAGTCGGTGCTTCTGGGGTGTCGAGGAGGAAGGGGGGTGATGATCAATGGACGAGAAACAGGTGGCGCGCCGGACCTGGCGAGTCCGGAGGGTCCATGCGACCGGCCACGTGTCCGGCTCCTGGCGGCGCAGGAAGACGGCGGAGGTGGGGAAGCGGGGACCCGGTCGCTGCGCTTCTTGCCCGAGGCGGGGCGCTCGGACTGCGAGGTGCCCCCGGGGCGGGGCGCGTGGTGGGTGGGTGGGCGGGGCCGCGGTGACCTGCGCGCCCTCCGGGCTCTGTGATGCGGTGTCTGTCGCCCCCCCCCCCCCCCAGGAGGCGGCGGCGGTGCGGAGCGGTCGGTGGAGCGGCCGGGGCAGCGGGCGGAGCAGCCGAGATGGTGAGCCTGCGGGGAGGGGGCCGGCCGTGGGCGAAGGGACCCAGCGCTGGGGCCTGTGCAGTGGGAAGTCTCTGGGGGGCAGTTCAGGGTGGGTGGGGGTCCGCACCTTCCGCGTGAGACACCTGGTGCCCTGCGCGCTCTGCGGGGGAAGGACACGCCTGGGGCAGGTCGTGCGGTGAAGCGGGAGGATGGGGAGACCCGGAGGGGCCCCCACACAGGCAACGCAGGGGGTTCCCAGGCAGACCGGGGGTTCCGTGGGTGGACGCTGGCTGGGGGAGCGGGCCAGTCAGGCTGCCCTACCACCCACATCACCTGTGTCGTCGCAGGAAGCCACAGGGACTTAGACCTGGCGGTCGCCCCCCACCTCACACAGGCCTTTCCTGTCCCCACGGTCTGGCTGGGGTTACTTGGGCCACTCCCAACGTGGGTGCCTCCGCTTCCCGCGCACTTGGCACCGCCCAGCTCCCACTTTGCAGCGGGTTGGAAGGGCTTGGGCGCACAGCGACCTCCCTCCCCAGGCCGGCCGAGTCGCTGCTCAGCAAGGCGCGCTCCCCGCGCAGCTTCTGTCCCCCTTCCCGCAGAGACCTTCCTTGCCCAGAGGAGGCCTCTCCATGGCCCTAGGCCCACCCGCTAGCACCCCACCCCATCCCCCAATCTGGGGTGGGTAACAGTCACCTCCAGTCCACTTCTGTGGGCTCTGGGGAGCCCAGCGTCTCCTGGTCCGGAGCCCTGGGATTCCCACGGAGGAGGGCTTTGGGGAGCTGGGTCGGGGAGGGGGCCAGGATGAGCATTCTCAGGCCAAGGTCCAGCCCTGGGCCCTCCGGATTCCAGTGTCAGTGCTGCCCCAGCTCTGCTGTTCTTTAGATGCAGATGTGTCTGGACCAGCCCCCTCCTGAGGGGCTCCAGGAGTGTGAAGAACTGGGGTGCCAGAGTCGGGGGGTGAGGCTCAGAGAGAGGAGGGCTAGCGGAGGCCTTGTCCGCCTGTGGCCCCTTGTGCAGGACCGGAGAGGGAGCCCAGAAGGTGGGCTTCCGGTTGTGCAGACCTGTGTGGCTTCAAGGTCATTTAACCTCCCTGGACTGTGTTTTCTCACCTACACGCGGAAGGGTGAGGGTTCAAGTTTGCAAAGCTCCACCTAGCTTTGCTTTTAAACTTTGCACTAAAAATAATTTCAACTGCCTTCATAGGCCTCATGTAATCTCAACTATGATGTGCTTACGAACATTCCTACCTCAGGCCTGGGGCGCACCGGCCAAGTTCAGACGGGAATCAGCATCCAAGCCAACAGAGGGTCTCCTGCAAACACAGGCAGGTGGAGGGCGGAGTGTTCTGGGGGCAGGATGGACCCTGCTTCTGTCTGGGTCCTCCGCCAGGGGGGCTGGGCTTGGCCAGGGTCCATGCTGACCGAGGTTTCCAAGGGGCTGTGGGTCACTGCCGTGTCACTGCTGTGCCATTCTTCCCTGCCCCTCAGTGCCTTCGCAGGGGTTTCGGGGCCCACACCTGTGAGCAGTGCAGGGACTGGAGGACCAGTGCTCAAAAGTCCTGGGGGGCTTTTTCATGGGAAGCTCCCAGACTCTGGTCAGAGTGGCTTCATGCAGTGCGGAGGGCCCTTTCAAGAGCCCCTGAGTCACCCTGAAAGAAGCAGGGAAGTAACACAACTTTTTTTCTTTTTCTTCTTTTTCTTTTTATAAATTTTTTAAAAAATTTTTAAATAAAGATTTTATTTCATTACTTTTAGAAATAGGGGACAGGAGAAAGGCAGAGAGGGAGAGAGACATTATGTGTGGTTGCCTTTCACCTGCCTCCAGCCCTGGCTGGAGACCTGGCTTGCAACCTGGTTATGTGCCCTGGCTGGGAATTGAACCAGCAACCTTTGGGTTCGCAGGCTGGCACCTTATCCACTGTGCTACCAGCCAGGGCTTCTTTTTTTCTTTTTAAGATTTTTTAATTTATTGTTTTTGGGGAGAGGGGAAGAGAGAGAGGCAGAGAGGAAAACTTTTGAGGAGGAAAGAGCTGCTGCAGACAGGGCTGGCGAGGGGGTGAGTGGGGGAAGGAAATGGACCAACTCCTCTTTGCAGCCCCCTGGGGCTGACAGTGCAGACAGCAGCCATGTCAGTGTCTTCCTGCCAGGATGTCTCCCAGATCCTGACCTGTGGAGAGGAAGGGGCAGCACAGCACCATGCGCACCTGACCAATGCTGCCTGCACCACCTGCCATGTCAGCCAACGGTGCCCAGGGCCTTTGATGTCACAGTAAATGGAATGGGGACCAGAGGTTCCCATCCGTCAAGGTAGGGTACACACATCGATGCTGGTAAAGAGGACAAGAGTCATGGCTAACTCACTGTTTTCAGACAAGGGAGGTCCAGTAACTCAGCCAGGGTCAAGTGGCATAGCAGGTAGGTGAACCCGGCAACACTCAACCAGGCTGTGGGTGAAGCCTGTCCCTGGCTGGGCACGAGGGTCCTGACCTGCATCCCAACTGCAGTCCTGGCTTGGCTGTGCTGGCTGCCTGCCGCTGTGACACCTGAATTGCTCCTCCCAAAGGCAGGGGCCCAGGGACGCGGGGAGTTGGTGTCACGTTGTAATAGTGGATTCAGGAGCAGTGGGCCCTGATAACCCCGACCCTCTGAGATGTTTCTTGGGGCAGCCACCCTAGCCCGAGTCCTGTGCTCCAACCAACACCCTGTGTGTTTCCACTCTGGCCCTGCGCTCTGCAGGCTGCGTGTCTGGCTTGGGTCACCCAGTGCTGGAAAATGCCAGGTAGGGTCATGGACAAGATTGGAAACCCACAGACCAGGCACATGCTTCCCTGCTGGGCGCATGCACCGTCCCCTTGTGCCAACCACTGCCCCCCACAGGTGGGCTGTGCTGGGGGCCTGAGTCCTTGCTCCCAGCAGAACCCCATGATCGGCTCCCACTTGCATTCTCACACTTGCACCTGCTCAGCTGCTAGTCCTGAGACCCATCAGGTCCTGGCTTCATATCACAGGGACCCTGCAAAGGTCGGCTTCATGTAACACGGGCCTGACACAGGCAAGGAAACAGGCACAGCAGCTACAAAGACATGTTTCACGTTCTCTGACCCTGGTTCCAGGAAAATATGGTGGAGGGCGGGGACGGGTCAGCATCCTGGGAGCGGAAAGCAGTGGAGACAAGTCCTCAGCTGTGGGGACACGGGACAGCACCAGCCGGGTCCTGGGCTCTCTGACTAGCTTCTGCCCTCTGCCCACAGAGGGCGCGCATCTCCGTCCACGTGGGCCAGGCGGGAGTGCAGGTCGGCAGCGCCTGCTGGGAGCTCTTCCGCCTAGAGCACGGCATCCAGGCCACGGCACCCGAGCGGCCCAGCCTGGCAAGATTGGCAGTGACGACTCACTCACCGCCTTCTTCAGCGAGACCAGCAATGGGAAGCACGTGCCGAGGGCTGTCATGGTAGACCTGGAGCCTCTGTCATAGGTGGGTGCGGGCCGGGACCTGTCGCTGGGAGCAGCACGAGTCCCTGGCCGTGAGCAGCTCAGCGAAGCCCCACCAGCTCCTGCAACTCTGCATGGTCTTGGGCAGCTCCCAGTGGGAACCAGGACCCTCTGCTTTCTCATCACGGCACACAGAATGGACCTGAGGTGGAGGTGGGTAGGGGCCCGATTCCAGGGAGAGCCTAGGACCTGTCACCAGGGTGAAAGATCACCCTGAATCTTTCTTAGTCCCAAGAACGTTTTAATGCACGTGAAATCAGAGTAAACTGGGGGACAGCTTTGCAGCAGCAAAGGAAAAAGGGGGAAAGTAGCAGAAAGGAGTGGCAATTGGCCTGACTGGGAGCTCTTGAACCCAGGATTGTTTAGAGTTGGTGCCTTATTGATACTTACTGATCTGTGGTAGCGTCTGGGGGGACATTCCAGACAAGGAGGGCTAAACGCTTGGGTCACTGGAGGCTCACAAAGCACTGTCGTTGGAAGAGAAGAGGAGGTGATTGCTGATGTATTTCCCCGCTCACGCATGCCATTACGAATGTCCACTAAGTAACAAGGCTGGGAAGGAGGCCACCTCTCTGTACTTTCCCAACGAGGGAATGGAGTGCCAGCCAGGGTGGTTCGGTGACATAGTCCAGGCCACACGGCTAGAAAGTGGCCAGTGTAGGATTCAAGCCACATTAGTTGGACTAGAAAGTTGTGGTTGTAGAGTGGTCACTGCCCTCTGGAGCCCCCGTCTCCTGACCTGTACCATGAAAATGGTGGGACTCAATCAGGGGTTCTTCGCTTGGTAGCTAAGGATGTCACGTTTTTAATGTGGTCACTTTTTCAGTTCAGAGGACGGGGTCTCAGTGGTCGTCAGTCCCAAAGCTGTCTGACTCCCTAGATTTCAATCCCACTATTTGAAGGGCTATCAGTGATGACCAGCAGGGATGTCCTGCCACCCCTGAACCCTCTTTGTGTGGTGGGAGCTGACCCTGAGGGCTGACGGGCTGCAGGGCCAGTCCTTGCTCAGCAGAGCAGGGTATTCCACTCAACTGTCCCCGAAGCCTCAGGCATATAGTTTTTTTAAAATATTAAGCTATTATTTTTAGAGAGAGGGGAAGGGAGGGAGGCAGAGAGGGAGAGAAACATCCATGTACGGTTGCCTTTCACCTGCCTCCAGCTATGGACCTGGCTGGAGACCTGGCTTGCAACCTGGTTATGTGCCCTGGCTGGGGATCAAACCTGCAACCTTTGGGTTCGCAGGCCAACATCTTATCCACTGTGCCACCAGCCAGGGCGCCTATTTAATTTATCAAAATTATCAATTGGTTGCCTAATTTTTAAAAAAATTGTTTACTTTTAGACAGAGGAGAAGGAAGGAAGAAAGAAAGAGAGAGATGTGCAAGAGAAAGATGAATTGGTTCCTCTTGTACACCCTTAACTGGGGACCTGGCCTACAACCCAGGCATGTTCTCTGACTGTGGATCGGTCCCAATGACCTTCAGTTCACATGCTGATGCTCAGTTCATGGAGCCACACCAGCCAGGGCTTGATTATGTCAGTTTCATGGGTCAGTTTTGACCTATCTTATGAAAGCAGTCCAGATGGTTAAAAAATGCATAAAACATTTTTTTTTCAAAAGGGAAGAAAGCAACAAAACATGCTTAAAGGAAAGTGAATAAGGACAAAGTAGGAAAGAGGATGTGAAGGTGGTGGGGGAAATTAACAACCAGGAGATGGAACTCTTTTCTCTCCTTTCTCTGAAATTGAAGCTCTGGGGTCATGTCCAGGAAGGTAAGTTAGTGCCAGCCTCCTGAGTTGCTTTTCAGAGGAGAATCTGCTACCGGGGAGGCTTTGCCGAACTTCCTCCTCCTCCTCCTTCCTCCTTCCTAAGGGCGTTTGTCTCCATGGGACTTAGGGCCAGCGATGCTGCTGTTCTAGAGAGAGGAGAGATGGCTGCAGGCGACTTGTCTTTGCCAGCCGGGGCCAGGTCTAACGGAATGTGTCACGTCAACCTTCCCCATCCAATTTCCCGTCTTTGCCCCAGTTTCACGGTGATCTGCAAGGTGCCCCTTCAGTCCCAGAGGAATTCTAGACCTTTGTGAATCCATTCAGTGGGTTCACTTGGGCTTACTGCCACTCCCACCTCTGTCTCCTGAGAGGATGTGCATAGGAAATCTGAACCGCAGAGCCCAGCCATTCACCTGTGGCCGCCTGCGTGGAAGAAGCATCTTCTGGATGGCACCATGATGCTCAGCATCCCATAACTAGTATCACAGCTTGTTACTTTAGGTTTCTTCCAGGTTCCTACAGCTCCCAGGGTTGGCTTTGGTTCAAGATGTGTGTGGGGAAACGAAGATTTCCAGTAAAGTGGCCCCAGCATCAGCTTGGGCTGGACTCGCTGGCTAGACCGTCCCCTAGAGCTGGGAAGCAGGCTGGCCCAGGCGAGGGTTTTAACCAACTCACTCTGCTTGGAGTCCTTGCTTTTCTTCTAAGAAGCCCCTCGCCCTAGAGACATGGGGCCTGGAGAACACTAACTCCATTGCTGGGGCCTTCTGGGTCTTTTTGTTTATTATGTAATATCCTTCGTGAACTTCTAAACAGCTTTTGACCCTTGGCAGAGAAAGTTCTCTAAATTCATTGACAATGTAGCTAAGGGGGGATTCCGATGACCATTTGGGAAAGAATAAGCTGTATAATAACTTCAAGTCTACAAAATAATTAGCCTCTACTAGGGAACTTATTTTCCTTCTAGAGGTAAACATGTAGTACTCACTTCCCTTTTAATAACAACCTCACTCGTTACCCTTATTGCGTACTTGAATCTCCCCACAAACGTACCTACCCCCAGCCTGTTCTCCTTCTTCGCAGTGTTTAGATTTCCCCAGTTCTTCCTCCGGGATTTGCCCGTGCCAGTCTCACTTGTACTCAGCAGCACCTCCGCCTACCTGCCTGCTTCCCAGCCTCCTGCTCCCCCCGTTCCACCTGGGCCCTACAGTCCCACCCTCCTGCCTGTGGCCACAGGTCCTGAAGGTGCCTCCTCAGGCTTTATCCTTTGGACCTTCTTCTGTTGCCCCTCTTTCTCCTTCTCTCAGGTGGGCATCAACTACCAGCCACCCACCGTGGTGCCAGAGGGGACCTGGCAGAGGGCAGCAGGCCATGTGCATGCTGAGCCACACCACGGCGACTGCGGAGGCCTGGGCCCACCCAGACCACAGGTTTGACCTCGTGGACGCCAAGTGGGCCTTTGTCCACTGGTACGTGGGAGAGGGAATGGAAGAAGGAGAGTTCTCTGAGGCCCGGGAGGACCTGGCTGCCTTGGAGAAGGATTATGAAGAATTGGGGACAGATTCATTTGAAGAAGAAAATGAAGGGGAGGAATTTTAAATACACATCTTCCTCTTGGCCAAGTGTTGTTTTTGCTGCTCCACTCAAGCACATGTAGCTGTCACATGTGCTTGACACTCCCCGCTGCAGCCTGATGTCAGTCTGATACCCGCCCCTGCGGGTGGCCCTGTTCTGTCCGTTTCCCCCTTGGTTAAAAGCAGCTTTGTGTCAATGAAGAAAATGAGTCACTGTCTCTGGGTTAAGGTGAAGCCAAGTTACACATGATGAGACCTGATCAGGATATTGAGCTCTAGGTTAGGCTGTGCCCTGGTGGCTGGGGAATGGTTAGAACCAGGGTGGGGAAGGATCCAGGAATCAGAAACAGTCTGGGGCAGACACACGTCCCACCCCTGGAACACATCCACCCGAGCGCGGTAACTGCAGAGGGAGGTAGGTGATGTGAAGTAAACAAACAGTGGTGAGAGGTGTTGGGGGAATTCTCTGTGTCCGTTTCCCCAGGAAGGCCGCACGGGGACCCAAATGGAGAAAGGAGCCACCCTGGGAGATCCTGTAGTGATCTATTAGAAATGTAATATTCTCTCCCTTAAAACTGGGGACATAGGGCTTCCGGCAAGAGGTCATGGTCTACATCAAATTAGATTTCGAGTTTAGCAGAGACGGGAGTATCTCATGGATACAGTAAATGTCAGACTTTGTTAACCCTGAGAAAGGAAACATCTACTAGCTGGGCTCTTGGTGCCTGTGTTTGAAACAAAACCAACTAAAAAAACCAGCATAGCAGCCATTCCTCGTGCAGGGGCCTCTCCCGCCCGCCCGCGGCGGAGCTGCCTTATACGGTGCCGGGAATCCTACTGCAACCAATAGGAATGAAGCTTTGCCCAGCCAACCAGAGACAGACCAACGAGTAGCTCTATTCCGACCAATCAGGACAGTACGCTTTGAACCAATCAGACGGATACAGCCCCGAACAACCAGAGTATCTCTATTCTGACCAATCAGGACAGTACTTTTAGAACCAATCAAACTTCAAGAACTGGGGGCCTTTATTTGCATGAGGAGAGACCAATCAGGGCCTTGGGGAGAGCGCACCTTGCGGCGGGGGAGCCACCTGGCCGCCTGGTCCCGCCCGGCCCTGTGCCCCCGGCTGCCCGTGCGGGCTTCGCAGCCGTTCGGTAAGGCAGTTGAGATGTTTGCACCGAACAGTTTCCAGTGCTCCTGCGCCCCACATGGGGGATTCTGTTGGCGTTGAACGGGGGGCGATGAGCGAGCACTGACAATAAGTTACATCTTGCGGTTAGAACTTGTCATGAGAAGGACATGCTTCTCCTTTGCCCCTGTTGGAGCCGTTACCCCGTGGGGCCTGCCGTGCACAACCTGCAGGCCTGCGCAGCACCGGCGTAGGCGCCAGTTCTCGCTGAGCAGCCAGCGTGCGCGGGAAGGCACGCGGATTAAGAAATAGCAGAAGAAAAGGGACAACCGGTGCCGCGTGTCCTGGGAACCACCAGGCAGTGCAGAGACGCGCCCTCGGAACACGGCCCCAAAGTGTCAAAGGAAGAGACGCGTGGCTCGCGGGTCCGGGACAGAAGCGCGCGCAACTCGGCTACGCGAAGGTGCCCCAGAGCTCGGCTCACCTGCGCAGGCGCCGCCGCGGCTCCCTGAGTTTCACTTTCCGTTGGGTGGGAATCGAAAGCTGCTGGGAATCGAAAGCTGCTGCCGGGGGCGGGGGTGGGGGCGGGGCGGGGGCGGGGCGGGCCCGGCCCAGTGACGCGGCGCAGCTGTCTGGCCGGCGCGGGCAGAAACGCTCCCAGATCCCAGCAGCCAGCCCAGAGGTGGACGCGCGACGCCGGCGTGGCAGTTCAGGCAAGTTTGGAGCTAATTTGGACGCGTCTTTCCAGGAAAGACGTCCTACGTGGCTCAGCTGAGATGGTACCTAGATAATTAAGAACTGTGTTTGGGGATCTGCACATTGTAATAATGGTCTATAGTTATTATTACATGCAGATGTTTGATGAAGAATGTTTCCAAGGTGATATGTGGACTTTCTGCATGACTGCAACCTTGTAAATGTGTCTGAGTATATCCACAAACCAGGGAGACCAATGTGTAATGTAGAAGGAAAAGTTTTCTCTTGATTCTCAACTCAGTATTATTTTCGTGTACATCTTACCTGGAATTTTCATATGTGCAAGTCTCTGTAATTGTTATATAGTTTGCCTTTTTCCCACTTAGCAGTATATTATGGGCATCTTTTCATGGCAAGATGTATAGATACGTCTTAAAATAAAATTTAAAAATTGGTGAATAAGGCCCTGGCTGATGTGGCTTAGTGGATTGAGCAGGGGCCTGCAAACCCGAAGGTCGCTGGTTCGATTCCCAGCCAGGGTACATAACCAGGTTGCAAGCCAGGTTTTCAGCCAGGTCTATAGCTGGAGGCAGGTGAAAGGCAACCATACATTGGTGTTTCTCTCCCTTTTTCCTCCCTTCCCCTCTCTCTAAAAATAAACTCTTTGTAAAAATTGGTGAATAATATGAGAAGTATGTCATGTGTATGAACTACTCATGGACATTTAGGTCATTTACTGTATTTACTGGTATAGATGATACAGCAATAAGTATCATTTATGTACATTGATACTAACACACAAATATATTTCCTAGAAGTGGAATTGTTGGGTCAGTATGCGTACCTATGGAGAAATTGGAAGTTTTGTCCATTTGGGGAAATCACAGTGTTTTAGGGTTGGCTTCTTGTTCCCTCCTCCCCACTTTTCGTGTAAGAAAGGTACATTTAGAACTATGAAAATAAAACTTCAATCTATGACCCCCCTGAAAATCTGGGTTCAAAGCATTTGAAAATGAAACCATAGGCTTCAACTGCATACTTTACAGCACTGAGGAGCTTGTAATCGTACTTCAAAGTTTTTTTTCTGAAAACTAGGCAGACATGGCAAAAACTTTCAGTGTTAAATTGCACAGAATGAGGTGGAGGAGTTAAACCTGGACATGTAGGTCATCTGATGTGTTCCCAGAAAGCTGGGTAGGAGACTAATATAGGTATACAGCTTCATCTTGTTTTATGGAGTACTAGCCAAGAACTACAGGGAAGGCTGTTATCCCTCTTTTACACTATTAAGAGAGGTGTTGCACAGTTTTGGAAATTTTGCACAGTCGTGGGCTTGCAAAGTTGAAAATGTCTAACAGGTACACAGGCTCCAAGAGTTAAGTCCTGCCCTGACGGATGAGGCTCAGTTGTTTAAAGGGTGTTGTCCCACAAGACCAAAGGGTGTGGGTGTGATTCCTGCTTAGGTTATAGACCTGAGTTGTGGGTTGGTCCCAAGTCAAGGTGCCTTTGAAAGGCAGGCATGTGATTGTTTCTTTCTCACATCAATGATTATATCTCTCTCTTCCCCTCTATGAAACAAATAAATAAGATCTTAAAAAAAGAATTGATTAAATAAAAAGAAGGTAAGACCTCATGCCTTTCACATGGTTGGTTTTCCCCCCTTTTTCTTTTTGTCGGAGATAGTGGTCCTGTGCTCCCCTTTTATGTTGGGTTTTAAGTGCTGTACCCAGCATGTTGTTAACACTCAAAAAGCACAGCTTGTATCATTGCAGGAACGTTAATTTTATTATTTTTAGGGCCTTTATAGACAGAGTCTTCTCTTTTTTTGCAGGGTTTAGTCGTGAGTGAGTAGTAGCCTAGGTAGAGGCGGGAACCACCCGAGGTTTTCTGCACCACAGTAGTTGCTGTTTCTCGGACGCCCTGGTTGACTGGCTGCAAGCCAGCTGCTTCTGTCATTAACACCTGCTACCTAAGTAAGGGTGAAAATGTGTTCAAAGATGAGACCAAAGATGGTTTAAGTCTTTGGAAACAAACAAAAAATAACATTATTCACCAATTTCACCATCATTGATTTAATTATAAAAATAAGACTTTACTTTATAGAGCAATGTAGGTTCCCAGCAAAATTGAGTGGGAAGCAGAGTACCCTCAGCCAGCTTCCTTTATGGACTCCCCTGCCAGAGTGATACACTTGTTAAAATGGATGAACTACACAGGTACATTGTTATCATCCAAAGTCAGTATTTTACAAAAGGGTTCACTCTGGGTGTTGTACAAATGTACAAAAGACAAATGTACAAGGCCACGTATCCACCATTACAGTGTTGCACGGAATAGTTTAATTGCCGTAAAAATTCTCTGTTGGAGGCAATATTTTGTACTGGTTTGAAATGGAAAATTCAGCTTGCTGGGGTAGAGCTGTCCTCTCTGATGGGTTTTACCTCAGCTGCATGTCCAACTCCACCTTTCCCAGCCCCCTGGATTCTATTTATAATTCCATATCAACTAATTGTAATGTATTAAGAAAATAAGAGGAATAATCAAGTAAAGAAATGCAGAAATTAAAAGCAATCCCACCAAGGAGATTTACCTTTCAATGGCATTTGTGGTAATTTCAAAGTAGTCATTTTCTGTATGAGTGTATATGTGTATGTAGGTACATTTATGATTTACAAAATTAGGTTCATATTATTACAATTTCTTTCTAACATCTTATTTATTCAATGGAATATTATAGTAAGTTCCCCAGTGTTATTCAACGGTGTTGAATGATTTTAATGTCACCATAGTATTTAATTTTATGTATCACAATTCACTTAAGTCTTATGTTTGCATTTCCTGGGGTTTTTTTTTTTTTTTTTTTTTTATTGTTTTGTTATTTTTTTGGCCAGTATAAATAGTTCAGTGGCTCTTGAAACTGAAATGGTAATGTTATATTTTATCAGTTCACAGCAACCAAAGAAGCTGTTCTGTAATAAATCAGCCTTGGCTGGTGTGCCCTAATGGATTGAGTGCTGGCTTGCAAACCAAAAGGTTACCAACTAGATTCCCAGTCAGGGGACAGGGCTGGGGAGTGGCCCGGGTCTCTGGGTGGGGGTGTGTGAGAATCTCCCTTCCCTGTCTTTCTTCCTCTCTTCCCCTCTCTCCAAAATTAATGAAATGAAGGAAGTAAAAAAAGAAAAGAAAAGAAAAGAAAAGAAATCACCTAGTGTTGTTAAAGGAGGATAGAAATTATCTTAAAAAGAATGGGAAAAATGGTAATGGAATGACTGCAGTACAATATCCTAAATGTAATCATTTTTCTTATCAATATTTCATTGATAAACAGAGGAAGGAAAATTTTAAAACAGAGGAAGGAAATGGTCCATAAAAACAAATTTTGGTGAACAATCTCTGACATAGATCTTTGTATATATCTCAGAATATTTAATCAGGAGTCCTACAAGTTGAATCAACACTAATCAATACTTTTTCAGCCACAAGTGACAGGGATCCGTTTCACACTAATGTCAAAACCAGCTAAGGGACCCTGAGTGGCCAGGTTTGGTGGGTAGGCAGCTAGAGGCTTGGGGCCGAGCCTCAGGCCTGAGAAGTATGTCGTTCCGTCTTTCCAGCTCTTGGCTCTGTGTCCTTCTAGTCATTGTTTTCTTGGTTTTGTTTTTGGGGTTTTTTAATTAGTTGTTGTTTTTCCTGTGGTGCAAAAGATGGTTCAATGTAACTTCTAAGTTAAAATCATGCCTAAGAAGTCTAGGGGCTGATGACGATCAGCTCCAGTTGGGGCTAGCGACCACTACTATGGACCAATAGCCAGTATGGACCCTGCGCTTCAGAATGACCCCCCAGGGTGAGCGCTACCTAGTTGTCATAGTCTGAAAATGGAGATGGTTTTTGGAAAGAAAAGGCGAGTCTGCCACCAAAAAGGAGGTTCCCCAGGGTAGCAGAAATGACAGCTGTCATTCTGAGGTGGTGCTATGTGTTGGCAGATTGGCATCCAGGCTTGGTGTCACTATGTCCACTGCCATTGGCAGCATGTGGGATGTTAGGAGTGGGCTACCTATGTATGAGAGGCTGGCCAGTGCTGCTACACCTGGGTCCAGAGATTTCTATCTTGCTTACCTACCCCGATGAGCAAGATGAGCTTTTCAGCAATGCTTCCATCGATGGAAAGCAAGCAAGCAGATAACCGTGCATCCCTCCCTAGGGAGGTGGACATGGGAACAACCCCCATGAAAGGAGTGGAAGGTGCCTGTTGCACATTGGACCCTGGGTGCCACCGGGCAGACCTCGACAGTGCGCCCGGCAGTGCTGGTGGTCGGGAGCTGTCCCTCCTACTTGAGAGCACGGGCAGGTCACCCAGGATCTTGTCAGAGTGCAGACCCCAATTTAGTAGGTCTGCAGTGTGGCCCAGTATTCTGCCTTCCAATTTTATTTTTTTATTATTATTATTATTATTTTAACATGAATAAACTTCTTTATTTACAAATGTCAAATAAATGTCATAATTTGATAAGGTGGAATTAATGTCTTCGTTTGATAACATTTTATTTTATTTTTATTTTTTTTAATTTTATTGTTGTATTACATCCATCCCCTTTTTGCTCCCCTCTGTCCCCCTCCCCACCCACCCATTCCCCCCAAAGTCAATCCCCCCTGTTGTCCATGTCCATGGTTCCTTTATACTAGGTTCTTGTCTAAGCTGCTCCCCTTTCTTGCCTCTGCCTCCTCCCTCCCCCCTCAAATTTTATTTTTTAAATCGTCATCCAAGGATATGCTTACTGACTTTAGAGAGAAGGGAGGGAGACAGAAGGGGAGAGAAACATTGATCCATTGCCTGTCAACATTGATCGGTTGTCCTTTGTCTGGGCCCCAAGCATGAACCAGACCCGGGACCCAGGCATGTGCCCTGACGGAGAACTGCACCTCGATACTGGCCCGCGATCCAACCAGCTGAGCCACGGTGGGCGCGGCTCCGTGTTCCGCCTTTTAAAGGAACTTCAGGTGCTGCTGCTGCTGACCCGGAGAGTTCTTTGTCCGGTGGCTCCGAGTAGTTAAGCAACACAGAACAAAACCTGTCAGGACCCTGCCCCCCTCAAGGTAGTAACTGCCCTTTCAGTGTCTGTTATTTGAGAAAACACACGGGAAATTACTGTCCAATAAGAAAAGGTTTCCAACGCGGGAGCGCGCTCGTGTGCCGGCTGCCGGGCCGCCCGCGGGTCCACCCCCGGTGGGGGCAGCCAGAGCGAGGGAGCCGACATGGCCTTCGACTATCGATACGACCGTTGATACGACTGTGACTGCGGGGAGGATTTCCGCGGCCCCACAGCGCCCAGGGAGGACATCTGGAAGGAATTCCCAGTGAGGACATCTGGAAGGAATTCGAGCTGGCGCCTTCGTCCTCCCATCGCGGCCCTGGGGCTCAGGTTCCGGCGTCTGGGACCGGTCTCGGGAATGCGCCCCCCCCATGGCCCGCAGGGGGCGCTGGGGATGAAGCAGAACCCCGGCCCCTCCAAAGCTTGGGGCAGGAACTACACTTCCATCCTTCACTGCAACTGCATGTGGAGCAGCTTTTCTGCCCAGAAGGCGGGAGAGAGCGGTGAGCGACAGGCTCGCCACTGGTGTCCCCTGGGGAAAGCAGCCCGAGGTGCCCGCTGTACTCCCAGCCTCGAAGTCAGCAATCTGGGGCCCGCTGCCCCCTGTCTGCTGGGTGAGCCCAAGACCCAGGGCCACTCCGGGTCCGAAAGCCCTAGTGACTCGGAGGGTGAAGAAATGGATGTTGTGACAGTGGAGAAGAGACAGTCCCTGGGGGTAAGGAAGCTGGTCACCATCAAGGTGGGAGCAGACCCTTTGGATGCCTGCATGAAACACGTGGATTCTCCATCCATCAGCAACAACACAACTATGCTGCCCGTTTTCTGTCAGGAAGGTGCTCCCAGGGAGGGGCTCTGGAGAGGGGTCCCCAAGAAGAGGCTTTGGAGGGAGAGAGCCCAGAGGATAAGGAAGAAGAGGTACATGAAGGGGTTGTGAGCCCCCTGCCTGTGGAAAGTGAGGCTCCCTAGTCCTGCCACCCAAAACCTGTCTGTTCTGAAACTGAGGACGTGACCAAGAGAAAGAGCCACAACTTGTAGGAGCACAAAAGGCGGAATGAACTCTGTTCGAGGTTCTTGGCCCTGAGGGACCAGGTACCCACCCTGGCCAGCTGCTCCAAGGCCCCCAAAGTGGTGATCCTTGGGGTGAGCAAGGCCTTGGAACACTGGCAAGGCTTGGTGGGTGCTGAGAAGAGGGTGGCTTCGGAGAAAAGGCAGCTCCGATGCGGCAGCAGCAGCTGCAGGAGAGAATTGCGTACCTCTGACCAAAAAACCTGACTGCTCTGACTTACAAAGACCCAAGTTTATTCTCCCCCTTAGTAAAATGCGCATTTTCGTTACAGTGGGACAGTCTGGACAGTAGATCCCAGGATGCTTTGCAGCCAGCGCACACACGAGGGGTTTGCACTCTCGGAACCCCGGGACCCCAGCTCTCCCTCTTCCCTGACTCACCAGAGCGCTGTGTCTGCACCTTCGGTGTCGCAGGCAGGCAGCTGGCGGAGGAGCTCTGGAGAAAAGCCTGACAGGTGCTTGCAGCCTCACCCTGCAGGCGATTAGGCTGGAAAGGATGCTCCCACTGCTGTCCCAGGGGTGATGCCAGGCCAGCTGGGCCTGGACGCTCTCCCTGAGGCTCTTTCTGCAGGGGACACGTGAGCTGTCTGGGGGCAAGACAGGCTCACAGACTTGGATGGGAGTGGACCGTGACCTCACTGTCAGACACTTTACAGGAGCTGGGGAGTTGGAAACCTTTAATATATGCATATCTAATATAACGTGAGATGACACCCCCTTCCCACTCAGTGCTGCGACCTTGACACCATTGAAAGAGCTAGGCCTGTAGATTCTTTGTCTGAAAGCCCTCTGGGCCTTTTTCTCTAAGGGAGAGACCATTCTGTCCTTACAAGGGACTATTTTTTGTTTCCTTCTGCCTTTGTTATGCAGTGGGCTCTACTGCGCCCTTTCCCGAGATCAGAATTATTTCCCAAGACACAGAGAAATGGGTCCTGTCCTGGAGATGGCTTGGGGTCCTGGCTGTGAACTTCTTCCCTACCCAGGTGTCTTCCATCTTGGAATCTGTTCACAAGGCAGAGGTCAGCACCTCTGGAGGGAGGACTGTACCACTTCCTGTTTCCCAGCTGCCTCTCATCTCAATCTCGGACTGATAAGTTTAAAGTTATACTAGAACCACGCAAATCTTGCAACTCCAGGGAGCTTGCTGTCTCTGCAGCCACCCTTGGACCACCTGCCAGGCTGGCATGAGTCAGAGCCCTTTCCCCGTATCCCATCTTGCTGAAGTTGGTAGCGGGAGGGCCGCTGGGACTCAGCCAGTGCGCCAGAAGGTGGCCTACCTTCCAGGTGGCACCTCTGCTTAGTGGACCATGATGGGTTTTGCCCCAGCTGGACTCGGCCCCTCCAAGTGGATTTTGGGTGCAGCCTCCCTTCTGTGAAAGGCTCCCAACCTTGTAGGGTCTTGTGGGCAACCTCAGGAGCCCCTAAGCCTCGCCTGGAAGAAGGACCAGCTCCCTTCAGGACTCTGCCCAGGGCAGCAGGTATCTGCTGGCTGTAGATTTGAAGGTGGGGGAGGGAAGGATGGTAGAGGGCTGTCTGTGGCTCTGGAAAGCCACCCGCAACTTCCAAACCTATTGTGCATGATGGTCTGTTTATGAGGTTGCTTCCTGGTGCCGGAGAAACCCAGGGAAAGTTTGGGAAAAGCGTCTGTATACTTTGGAGCATAGTTTTTGGTTTTGGGGAGCCAACTGACTTATGAAACTTGTTTTGGAGAATAGGTGGGAAGTAAGTTACTGGTGTCTCGCCTGAATAGCTTGTGTGTTATGAGCTGCAGTTGGGTATTATGCTGAGAGGAGTCTTTCATTTATTTTTTATACTATTTTTGTATGCCTTTTGCAAAACGGTGGTGTTTTTGTACATGAAAAAACATCTTGGGCAATTCTCCCATTCCAAGAGTCTGATTTATTTTGAATGGCAAGTTTATCTAAACTTTTGTATTTAATAAATTAGAAATCTTCTAATAAAAGATTTCTCAAAAAAAAAAAAAAAAAAGAAGAAGAAGAAGAAGAAAAGCTTTCACATGAGCTTGTGGTTACGGCAACATGGGGCGTCTTTGCCAGAACACTGAAGGGCTGAGTGTTGAAATCAGCGTTTGGTTACATCCCAGACAAATGGCTTCTCAACTGTATTTCGTGCATCTGAGCCTCTGCGTGGAAGCTACTTGCAGTGAGCAAGCTACAAGCTCAAGTTCTGCAAACTAGTGTTGAGGGGTTTTTTGAGGTCACTGTTCAGGTAGCCTTTTTAACCCCTCGTGTCTCCTATTCCATCCGGTGCAAGTACTTCACCAGGCAATTCCCAAGTCTCTTTGGCGTCAGCGAGTGGCTTGGACGGAGTTGGAACAAGTGGTGAGGCTGTCCCACTGCCTCCGTCCTTTGTCACAACATCTGTGCTGTGATTAGTACCTGGACACACACCGAAGGGCGCCAGCAACACCCTGGGTGCAAGGCAGGCACGTAACTGGTGGGCCCCAAGGTAAAATGAAAACCTGGGACTCCTTGTTTAAAATTTAGGAGTTCAAGACTGTAAGTGGAGAGCGTTCAACCCAGCGTGGCTCAGCGACCACACAGCTCCCACCCCACGGAGTGTGGCCTGGCCACGGGCTGGCGGATGCCAAGGCACTGGTGGCCTCACTTTTGTGCGTCCCCTGCCCATGACTGTGGCACGGCAGCACTGCGCCCAGTGAAGCTGGTGTTCCAGTCCGTGAACACTCCCGCCGTCCTGGCTGCCAGGGCGGGTCCTGGCTGAATTCACCGCCAACTCACGGCGAGGGCAAGGGCAACAGAGGCCGAGGTGGTTTGTCAGCTCCGTCGCCTGCTTTGCGGGGGACCCGGAGCTGCACGTTCAGGGTTACCGCTTTCTCCCAGGTGTTTCACAACAGAGTGTAAGAGAAATAACGGGCAGAAACAGTTTCCAGAGCAACGCTGTCCTTTGTGCAACTCTCAAAAGCTAGGAGTTTCATTTGTGATGATTGAATGGAGCATCAGTCTAAAGGCTGCATTTGAACAACTTCTTTGCCTCCGAAATAGGGTCAGCACTGCGAGGCTGTGGGCTTCATCCATTTGCAGTCTCGCTGATGAAGCGTGTTTGTTGAGAACAAAGTATGTTGGGTTCCTGTTTTCTCTAAACCATTTTTATCCCAGAATTTAAAATATTCTTTATTATACCTGAATTTCATGATATTACTAAAAATTTAATATCCATGTCTGGAGTTTTTCCTCATGAAAATCTGAGGTAACAAAATTGAAGCTTTGCTTGTACGTCATTTTTACAAAATGTGCCGAATTTGCAAGTAGATTTCTTTCTGGAAAATCACCTGACCTAATTGGGGTTGAATAACTAAAGCTGAAATACAATCCTCAAAGGTTAATTTGTGTAATATTATGAATGCTGGTATACCAAACAATGTTACAAAGTGTAGAAGTGATATGATCTTAAATCTGTTACTGTAACTTTGTAAGTTAATGCATTTATATTTATTTACTGAAAAAATTATTATTTTCAGAGAGAGGGGAAGGGAGAGAGGCAGAGAGGGAGAGAAACATCCCTGTATGGTTGCCTTTCACCTCCCTCTAGCCGGGGACCTGGCTGGAGACCTGGGTTGCAACCTGGTCATGTGCCCTGGCTGGGGATCGAACCAGCGACCTTTGGGTTCACAGGCTATTGCCTATCCACTGTGCCACCAGCCAGAGCTACGTATTTATATTTAAAAAGAAGACCCCACAACCTAGGCATGTGCCCTGACTAGGAATGGAGCCCCCAGTCTTTCGGTGTATGGCATGGTGCTCCAACCCACTGGGCTACACTGGGAAGAGGATCATTTAAAATGTAGTTGACGCATCAGGCCTTGCGCGTCACCTTCCCTTCTCTTCCTTGGCGCTGCCTATGGAGGTGGCAGCCATTTCTTACTTGGCACCATGGCTGCCCTCAGACCCCTTGTGAAACCTAAGATTGTTAAAAAGAGGACCAAGAAGTTCATCCGGCACCAATCAGACCAATATGCCAAAATTAAGAGAAACTGGCGGAAACCCAGAGGTATTGATAATAGGGTGCGCAGAAGGTTTAAGAGCCAGATCTTGATGCCCAGCATTGGTTATGGGAGCAACAGGAAAACAAAGCACATGCTGCCCAGCGGCTTTCAAAAGTTCCTGGTCCACAACGTCAAGGACCTTGAAATGCTGCTGATGAGCAACACATCGTACTGTGCAGAGATTGCTCACAACGTCTCCTCGAAGAACTGCAAAGACATTGTGGAAAGAGAAGCCCGGTTGGCCATCAGAGTCACCCATCCCAACGCCAGGCTGCGCAGTGAAGAAAATGAATAGACAGATTGTGTACGCATTGTATTTGTGTTAATGAAAGCATAAAGTTAAAAAAAAAAAAAAGTAGTTGAAATCCCCCTGCAAGAATAATGATTCTTCATAAAGTATTTAGAGAATGTCCTCCTCTTTAATATATGTTAAGTTTCAACTTATTTTAGTTTTTATATTTTAAAAGGATAGTTTTATGTGAAAAATGAAAGGCCCAAACCATTGATTGTGTGGCATCTAACTTTTGCAGTGAAAAGTATGCTTTTATATTTCTGCATACAAAGGAAATGAGATGTTCCTGGCGTGAGTAAGACATGGGGTATTTGCAATTGGTGATCCAGTCATGACAGCTCCTCCAAGTGCAGTCCTCGTTGGTTACGGTCTCCCGGGGCAGTGGCAGGCAAGTGGTCACTGGACAGCACACACGTGCAGTGACAGGGGTGGGTGGCGTGGTCGTGTGGCCGTTGGGAGGCAGAGAGGAAGCCACGGCTCAGATGCCTGCTGAATGAAGATGTGTAAACCCACAGTTGGGTCCTTCCTGTCTCATCGGAAAAATTTAGGTTTTGTCCAATGTTGAACATGCATTTGCGTGAATCGCCCTGGCCATCGATAGAAATGACTTACCTTTCCGTATCAGTCAGAGCTGTGACTTATCATTTCCTGTGGAATGTGTGCTCACTCGTATTTACTTGGCAAGCACTTGGCAGGCTTTCTTCCGCTTTCTTCTGCTGTGTGTTCTCCGTGGGCCCCGCCTGGCAGCTGTGGCTCCAAGGCCACGCGTGGCCTGCAGCCAGCTATCCTCTGAAGTTGGAGCGTGGTGACAGTTGTGCCTTTAGGGACCCCATCCCCATAGTCAGCTCAACCTGAGTGCTGGGAAAACCCGCAAAGTGATTTTTGATTCAGGTTTTCTTCCGTGTGTGAGGTCCGCCTTAGCTTCCTGAGCTGTGCTTGTGTTGGAATGAAAATGCCTGTCTGGGTGGAAGAACCATTCACAGCCTTCAGGTGGAGAAGAGAAAGGAAAGATTCCTCCCCCCACCCCCCCACCCCCGCCGCGTCCAGGAACCTCCGTGCTCTCCTCCGGCCGCGCTGGCCCAGTAGCCTCTGCTCGGCCACCTCCCCTGGGCTGCGAGGAAGCTGGCAGGTGTCCTGAAATGAAATAGGTTTATTCCTGTTTTCATGCATCAGCTAGTTGTAGCTGCCTAGCCCCAGGCTCCAAAGACAGTCCGTGTAATTGCGTGTCTTCCACAGAGTAGCCTTTTAGTTTTTGTAACTAGTTATTTTATTTTTTCCTCTAATGCACCTCTTTATTCAGTCCTTGTTTCATTTACTGAATGCAGTGCGCAGGGTGTAACGGAAGCTGTTAAAGACACACGGTGCTTAGAGCTGGATGCCAGCATCAGCACTAAGATTCTGTCTCACATGTGCCTTTGGGAGGTTCCCGGGGGTGAGTGAAGCAGGGATGGGAGGAGGGAAGATGTGACCTACCTGTCAGGTGGTTGCAACAGAGGCCTCAGCAGAAGTGAAGGGGGCTCTGGGGCTGGGTGACCCTTCAGAGCACGTTCTGCTTGAGGCTTGACACCGACTCTGTGCCTGGCCCCTGAGTAGGGTCTGGGCTGGCTTTCCTCTCTGGGGTGGCTTCCTGGAGAGGATGCTGCAGGCAGCTCTGCCTGGGCAGGTGTCTGGGAGGAGTGCTCCCCACCTCTAAAGCAGGGAGCCCAGTGTTGCAGCACCTCCGTGCCAAAAGCACTCGGGGACGGAGCTCCCGGGCCCGCCGCAGAGCCAGGACAGGCTTTTCAGCGTTACCCTAAGTCTAAAGGCCAACCGGTGAGGCAGTGAGCATTGGAGGTGGAAGAACAGCTGTTTAGGGGGCTCTGAGAGGAGGGAACCCCGGTCACCGTTCTCCTGGGGCCACCGAGGCAGCGTGTGTGTGAGAAAGGGGAGGAAGGCCCTTCTGTGGGTGCGGCCCAGTGCACCCTGTCAGCAGCTGAGTTCTGACTTGCACCCTGGCGGTCCTCAGGCCCTCAGTGGTAGTGCGCTCCTGTTTTCTCCCTAACAGGTCTGTTAGGTGCACTGTAGTCCCAGCCTGAAGGTCAGTTTGCCCTGTGTTAGCACCCAACGGCTTGAGGCATTTCCTCTGTGTTGGCAGCTCTGACTTCGATGTAAGTCAGGGGTGTGGATAACAGTGAACTCCCTGTGAGTAGCCTTCATGCAGTAGGATGGACATTTCCCAGTTGTCCTTGGGGGCTGGGAAGGAGGAGCAAGGGACACCAGGTTTCTGGTCTTTACCCTGTGGTGAATGC
Organism: Noctilio leporinus; assembly: GCA_004026585.1. Lineage (NCBI taxonomy): Eukaryota > Metazoa > Chordata > Mammalia > Chiroptera > Noctilionidae > Noctilio > Noctilio leporinus. The sequence continues at coordinate 102,486 of PVIW01004335.1, forward strand.
AGCACTATATCTGCCAGATCAGAGAAGCACCAGGGATGCGGGGGTGCGGAAGTCTACGCTGATGAATTAAGAATGGACGGGTTCGATCCCCAGCCAGGGCACATCACCAGGGTGCAAGCCAGGTCCCCAGCCAGGTCCGTGGAGGCAGGTGAAAGGCAACCATACGTGGATGTTTCTCTCCCTCCCTTCCCCCCTCTCTAAAAATAATAAATAAAATCTTTAAAAAAACCAAACAACAGAATGAAGCCATGGAAGAAGGAAGGTGGGTCCCAGTTCTCACCTTTAGCCCTAGGCCAGAGGTTCTCAGCCCGTGTCGCACACTGGGGCGCTGCAGGAATCGTTAAACACGCGACCCCTGACTCCCTTAGACTCTGGAATAAAACCATGCCAGTGGGCGAGACAGCAGTAGTCACCAGTACGAAGGATTCGAAGGACACGTGTCGTCAGACTGGTCAGAAAGGACGGACAGTTACTCGTGTGCCGCAGAGCGTTGGTGCTGTGCGGGCCCTGGAGGTGGGCAGGGCGGAAGAAGGCTGCTCCTCAGCCTGGTGAGCTGGGCTCGCCGCTCGGTCCACCCGTCCCGGACCTGGTTCTGTGGGAGCCACACTGATCCCAGGGGGACACTTTTCCCTTGGTGACCCTTCCTGTCTGCTCTGTCTTCACAGAAGTCCCACCAAGGCTCTCCCCGAAGTGAGGCCATTTGGTGCTGAAGACGGGCCGCTAACACCCCGGCCGGAGCCGCCCCTGGGGGGCCAGGAGCTTGGGTCCTGGGGAAGCAGCTGCCGTCCTGGCGGAGCCTCCGCTTCCCTCGGCAGAGCCTGCAGAGGCGGAGCAAGAGGAGAAGCAAGAGGACAGCAACATGAAGAAGAAGAGGGAGCAGCTGCACAACCACATCGGGTCCTGGGACTCCCCTCACGGTCATTGCCCGCCCTACATCTTTCCCTCTGAGGGTGCCCGGCCCTGTTGTGCCCCCACCGTATGTGGGCGTCGGGGCTGGTGCTGAAAGGCGCCTAGTCTCCTGCGCCTCCGTTTCCGCATCCGTAGATGGGAGGAAGCCTGGGCGCGAGTGTGGACAGTTGTGGGGGGAGCAGTGAAGTTGCCCGTGGACACTGCCGGAGGCAGAAGCTGGGCACGAGCTGCAGTGGCTCCTGTCCGTGGTGCCTGAGTGCTGAGTGTCCACAGGCCGCGGATCAGGAGCGAAGCTCTGGCCGCCCGCTGCCCTGGGTTGTTGCATGTTTGTAGCTGTGTTTCCAGAATCCTGACAATAGTGGTCTTTCCGCCCCCCCTCCTTCCCTCCTAAACTGCTCACGTACGGCCCTCGGAGGCCAAGACTGGCTGGGGAAGGAGAAGCTGCAAAGAGGGTTAGAGGCGTGCTCCCTGCCGGGTCCCTCGCCTCCTCACGGGTTCCTTTCAGCTAACCGCTACGTGGAAGTTTCAATTACAGCGAATCGCCCCAAAAGTTTTGTTTTGAATTCTCCAACTACACGGTTGGGACTGGGCAGGACTTTCCATGGGGGTCTGAAGTGGGAAGTGATTCTCCTCCCTGAGGCCTGTCGAGGCCTCTGAGGCGCAGCCCTGGCTGGGACTCAGGTCTCCCGGGAACACTTTGCAGCGTTTCTCACTTTCCCTGTGTTCTCACAACAGAGGCTCGTACACACAACAGCGAGAAGCACCATGTCGGGCTGTCCAGCTCTCCTTTCCCAGGGGACAAGGAAAACTGCTCTGGTTCAATAACAGTTAATTATGATATAACTTAATAGTTGTTCAATGATGTTTCCAGCTTTGCAGTGAGTTCTGTGCGGCTCTGCGAGCACCTGACAGCATTTCATGCCCTTAGGGAGATTACAGAGACACTCGGACTGAGGTCACATTCCTGAAGTAGGCCTTGTCCTCAGTGTTTTTTGTTTCATTTTTTTATAGGCCCAGTTGGCTTATACAATGTTGGGATGACCTGTTGCCTGAACGCTCTGACCCAGGTCCTGATCAGGAACATGGGCTTCGCCCAGATCCTGAAAAGGTAAGACTGTTATTCAGGGTGTAAACATACAGATCACATTATGTTTCATGGTGTAAACACATAGATCACATTATGTTTCAGGGTGTAAACACATAGATCACATGTTTCATGGTGTAAACACATAGATCACATTAGGTTTCAGGGTGTAAACACATAGATCACATGTTTCAGGGTGTAAACACATAGATCACATTATGTTTCAGGGTGTAAACACATAGATCACATGTTTCAGGGTGTAAACACATAGATCACATTAGGTTTCAGGGTGTAAACATGTAGATCACATTATGTTTTGGGGTACAAACATATAGATTACATTGTATATCAATATAAACATAGATTACATTATGTTTCAGGGTATAAACATACAGATTACATTATGTTTTCAAATACTGTCATTTTCAAGGACTTATACCTCTTAAGATAATGTAAAACTTTAAATTATAGTTGACAGTCAGTATGTATCAGCCTCAGATGTGGAACATAGTGATTAGTCATGTCCTTAGCTTACAGAATAATCACCATCATAAACCCCATCGGACACTACCATGTTATTACAGCATTATAGACGTGTTCCCTGTGCTATACTTCACATCCCTGTGACTATTCTGTAACTACCAATGTGTACTTTTGGAGAAGATTTTTATTTGTTTTGTGGAAAGAGGAGAAGGGAGAGAGAAAGAGGGGTGAGAAACATTGATTGGTTCCCTGTTGGACACCTGCAAGCAGGGACCTGATCTGCAAGTCAGAAAGGCATGGTCCCTGACCGAGAATTGAATTAGTGATGAACTGTGATAGATACGCTGATAGGCAGCCTACCAGGCACCCCTCACTGTGGACTATGCCCACAGCCCAGCATGTGTCATGACTGGGAATCCAACCAGCAGCCTTTCCGTTTGCTGGCTGGCGCTCAATCCAGTGAACCACACCAGCCAGGGTTATTTACTCCTTCTTGATGAAGTCCTCTTAACAGTTCTTGTAATTGCAGTTTGGTGATGATGAACCCCTCTAGCTCTTTCTTACAAGCAATGCACTTGTTCTGTGATTTGATTCTAAATCACTGCTATGCTGGATAGAGTAGTAGTGTAGGTCCTTGGTGGTAATAACTTTGAATATTTAGTGCCAATCCCTTCTTTGCTGCAAGGTTTCAGTTGAGAAATCAGATAACAATGTTATGTTAGCTTTTTTTAAACTTATTTTTTATTGTTGTTATATTACATTCATCTCATTTTCCCTTCCCACCCTCCCCTTCTTTGCCTCCTTCTTCCCCTACCGCTTCGCCTCCCCTCTGCACACTGAAGGTGTGTTCTTGTATGTTAGCTCTCGTATAGGTAAGTAACAGCTTGTCTCTTGCTTCTTTTTAGATTTTCTCCTTGTCTTTATTTTATTTTTACTTATTTATTTTTAAAGATTTTATGTATGTTATTTTGAGAGAGGGGAAGGGAGAGAGGCAGAGAGGGAGAGAGACACCCATGAGTGGTTGCCTTTCACCTGCCTCCAGCTGGGGACCTGGCTGGAGACCTGGCTTGCAACCTGGTCATGTGCCCTGGCTGGGAATCGAACCAGTGACCTTTGGGTTTACAGGCTGTCACCTTATTCACTGTGCCACCAGCCAGGGCTCCTCAAATATGTTTTAAATTACTGTATCTCTTTCTTCTCCTGTTGTCAGTGTCACATGGATGTTGAGCTTGATGTTGACCCAGAAGACCCTTAAGCTATTTGCAGTTTCTCAAAGTACTTTATTTCTTTGCTGTTCAGAAGGAGTGGTGTCAACATTGTTGTTTTAAAAATTGCTGAATCAGCCCTCTGCTCCATGAAATGTACTGTTGGTTTTCTCTAATGCAAATTTTATTTTAGTATTGCATACCTAATATCTGGTTTATAAAAATCTTTTCTATGTCTGTTTTTATGTTTCCTGACTCTTGCTGAATTTTTCACTTGGATCACTGAGCATCCTTGTAACCATCAATTTGAACTCTGCATTTGAAACCTTGCTTTCATTCATTTTGTTTATTTATTTTTCTGGAGTTTTGTCCTTTTGTTTCCAGGCTGGTGGCCCTTTGCTCCTCAGGGGGCACCTGTGCAGCCGAGATGTCCCTCCTGATTTTTAACCACCAGGGATGGGTGTGGAAACAGCCCATTCTGTGTCTCTGGCCTTCCTACCAGTGTCAATGTTGCGTTTTCTGACCATCATGAATTGAAGGACCTACGCTCTGAGTGATCTCAGGTTGTTCTGAGTCATGGCTAATCTGTAGTTGAGTTGCACAGTAATTTTGAGGTGATTGTGGGAGGAGGCAAGTGCAGCATTTACCTAATTCATGCTGACGGGAAGCCCACAGTGACTTGGACCGTTAGACGTTTTCTTTGAAAAGTTACCGGAGGAAAGTCTTGTTCTGCACATTCTGGGCTATACATTGCACTCACGTAAGAAGTTCAAAACATATATAAAGCCACCCTGGCCCTGGCTGGTGGCTCAGTGAATAAGGCACTGGCCTGCAAACCCAAAGGTCGCTGGTTCGATTCCCAGCCAGGGCACATGACCAGGTTGCAAGCCAGGTCTCCAGCCAGGTCCGTAGCTGGAGGCAGGTGAAAGGCAACCGTACATGGATGTCTCTCTCCCTCTCTTCCTCCCTCCCTGCCTTTCTCTCTGAAAATAATGAGTAAAATATTAAAAAACAAACAGGAAAACACCCTGAGTGGTGTGGTTAGTGGCTTTGGTGTTTTTCCAGAATCTGGAAGGTCACCTGTTCAATTCCCCATCAGGGCACATGGCTGGGTCACAGGCCTGGCCTCCCTCCAATCTGGGGAGTAGAAGAGGGAAGTGATGGATGTTTCTCTCCCTCTGTTTCTTCCTCATTTCCCCTCTCTTAAACAAACGAATAAGTAAATAAAATCTTTTAAATCATCTGGGACATTGAAAAGAATTGATAACTAGCTTCCACTGCCATAAATTCAGATGGAGTCATTTACAGAGTGGTGTGGACATGAGGATGTTGTGGAAGCCCCCTGAGGGGGTCCGCTGTGCCCCTGACAGTGAGAACCATGGAGGCTCAGGGCTGCTCTTGTTGGGCAGGATGACCTTGCCAGTGGGCGCAGAGGAGCAGGGGAGAAACGTGCCCTTCCAGCTGCTCATGCTCCTGGAGAAGATGCAGGACAGCCGGCAGAAGGCAGTGCGGCCGCTGGAGCTGGTGCACTGTCTCCAGAAGCACAAGATACCAGGTGGGACTGTCCTGACAGCAGCTGCTGGTCTGGTGGTCTGAGGGGCCAGCGAGGGAGACAGAGCGGGTGGGGGGAGGGGAGGGGGAGACCCGGAGGAACCGAGTGGGGGAGGGAGAGGGACTGCGGGTGAAACTGGATAGACCGTGGGCACCCTGCATTGGAGGAGCTTTTGTTGATCTGAAATGACTTGAAGAGGCCACGTTGTTCATTTTACAAACACAGAGTTGGTGTCACTTATACATGTATCAGTGTAATACTCTGCCTTTCTGTGGCGTTTGTAAGCCTAAGAGTTTCCTTGAAGCTCGTTCAGCTTCAGGCAAGGAATCTTAGGAAAAGAGAAGGAAGGATAAATAAGGAGATACCATGTTTTCAAATTAGTTAGTTGATAAGATAGCATAAAATATACTCTTAAAAATATACAACTCTGAGATTTTCAGTACAGTCACAGAGTCATATTATCATCTAACCTAAGAACCTTCTTCACCCCAAAGAAGCCCCATACCTGTTAGCCGCCAGCCACAAGCCATGTTTTTTCTTATGAGGTTTACACTTACATTAGTTACACTTAGATTTCTCTTGTATTTAGATTTAACTTTTGAATGGATTTTAAGTTTTAAGAGGAGTTCTCAAAAATCAGTTCCAAGGTTATTTCCGTGGTCGTGCCCAACACGAGCTGGGTGCTTGCCTGAGAGCCGGGCGGAGTCAGCGGGTGCAGAGGCGCCGAGGGGCCGGCGGCTGTGGGCTGTGAGGAGGGTCCTGCCATGTTTCCTGATCAGGTTCTGACTTTTCTCTTCGGCCAGTGTTTGTCCAGCATGATGCTGCTCAGCTCTACCTCACAGTCTGGAACTTGGTGAAGGAGCAGATCACAGATGTGGACCTGGTAAGGTGGTGGGAGGAGAGGCTGCCCGGTGCCCTCCCGGGGCAGAGGGTCATTGTCCTGCGCCCCTCGAGTAGAGCAAAGGGCACGAGTAGCTGCCATCTCCTGACGGAAATCGTCCTGACTTGGTCTGTGCACAGCCGTGCGGTGTCGTCAGCTCCCCTTCCTCTCGTGCAGGTAGAGAGGCTGAAGGCCCTGTTTACTGTCCGGGTGAAGGAGACCTTCGTGTGTCTCAGCTGTGATGCCGAGAGGAGCAGAGACAGTAGCATGCTGACCCTGCCAGTGTCTCTTTTCGACTTGGACTCGAATCCCCTAGGAACCCTCGTAAGTGATTTTTCTTCTTGGCTTTCCTGTTCTCGCACAACCTGTAGGGGGACATCTGTTCAGGAAACCGTCCCTGTGTCGTCCATCTGAGTCCAGCAGTCGCCACCTGGGGGTGGAGTCGTGTGCCCCTGGTCCCAGGCCGTGTCTCCGTGCTCATCCGCCCCCTGGGCCCTCGTTGCCCTGTTTCCACGTCCTTCCCGTGTGTTACAAAGTGTGTGTTCTTAACCCCTTCACCTGTTGCTTCCTCAGTTCACGAGTTGGGCATGTATAGTTCACCTTTGCCTTTTAAAGAATCCAAGTTCTCCTTTGATCTGGTAAAATGGAAATTTCTGCTGCCTATTTCAGCTGTCAGGTGTCTTGTCTTGTTTACTCCTCTAAGAGATCAGGTACTTTGCCAGATTCGGCCGTGGGCACCGTTTTGGAGTCAGCATTCAGGGACACAGAGGTTCCGGGAGGAAAGCTGAGTTCCCCGCCCAAAGCGGGAGGCTGTACTCCTGCCTGGAAGCACAGCCTTGCTTGATTTCTTGTACTCCTGGCACAGGACGAGGCCCTCCACTGCTTCTTCCAGCCCAGGCTGCTGTCCAGCGAGAGCAGGTGCCCCTGTGAGCACTGTGGGGAGAAGACCGTTGGGAAGCAGGTACTCACTTTGGAAACAGTCCCCCCCCCCAACAGGCGTGGGTTGTCTCAGAAACTCTTCCAGTTCCCTCAAGTCAGGCCTGGGACCCTGGGGCTTCTCCCCGCACGTCGCTGGAGAGACCGCCTTTGTGGGAGGAGAGAAGGCGTAAGAGCAGGGCACCGCTCTCCCCGCAAGGTCGACCTGCTGTCGGGAGCAGAGTCCCTGGTGACCGTGGCGTCCACGGCACATGCAGAACCCGGAGCAGGAGGCCGAAGCTCTGCGTGGATGACTCCGCAGACAGTCCCCGGGCCCCCATCTGCATTGGGTGGTCCGGCTTCTCTTCACACGCCTGGTGTGGAATTGTTCTGAGTCGGTCCAGGTCAAGTGCCTGAGGATGTCATCTCCACAGTGATTTTTCTGTCGTAGGTCTTGAAGGTGACGCATTTGCCCCAGACACTGACAATCCACCTCATGCGGTTCCAAGTCAGGAATTGGAGGACAGAGAAAGTCAGAAATTGCCTTGATTTTCCCCAGAGACTGGACTTAAATTATGTTTCCCCAACCGAGCAAGGCCCTTGCAACGCCGAGGACCAGGTGAGCTGCAGACCCTGTGCGGGTGCGGGGTCTGCACCCCCTGCACCCCCCTGGCTGGTCCAGCAGTCTCGGTAATTCTGCGGCATCGCTGCCGGCACGTGTTCTCCGGGGAGCGGCATCCCCCAGCCCTTCAGCCTTCCCGGGCTTGTGTTCCTTTTCCTTTTTTTGGGCAAAAGGTGGGTTTTCCCAGTTACCCGTAAAGACATCTTGCATAAAACAAGGGAAGCTGATGACGGCTCTTTCAGCGTCGGAATTCTTGAAGCGAGGGACCCTTTTCCATTCCGCGTGGAGCACCGGCGCTCAGCGTGGTGTAGGCGCCGGGTGAACGTGGGTGAAATAGCTCCGTGTTCTGCAGTGGGGCTGGGAGAGGGGATGACAGCGAGGCCTCCGCATGTGTGTTTTCCAGCTTGGAGGACAGTATGAGCTCTTCGCTGTGGTGGCCCACATGGGGCTGGCGGACTTCGGCCATTACAGCGCCTACATCCGGAGCTCTGTGGATGGAAAGTGGTTTTGCTTCAACGACTCCAGCGTTTGCTGTGTGAGTACCAACAGGCACAAGTGCCGTTTCCCCGGGATGAGGGTTTCTCCTGCATTCCGAGCGCAGGGCCCAGGGAGCTGCGGCTCCGCTCAGTTCTCTGCTCAGGGCCGTCTCATCCGCGTGAAACCTGTTTGCCCCCCAAGTGCTGTCTGGTTGATCACCCGCTAAGAGGCCACCTACCTCAGTGTGTTGGTTTTTGGTTTCCTAAGGTCAGTGCCCTGCCGTGCCAAGTTCTGTGGGAAACTTGAGGAAAGCAAGATGACTTAGAAACATAAACTTAGAACTGTGTGGTGAGCATAACCAAGTGTTAGCAGAAGGAGCTGGGTATGAAAAGGCAGTTTGCTTACCTGGCATATCCCTAGATGCTGCTGATGATCGGAGTTTCTGAGGCTGGTTTCTCAGGAGTGAGGGGGGAAGGTAGTAGCCTCCAGTGCTGTCTGCCTGCTCGACTGAAATCATTGTTAAGATTTATTTATTTATTTAAAAAAGATTTTATTTATTATTTCCAGAGAGCGAGGAAGGGAGAGAGGGAGAGAGACATCCATGTGTGGTTGCCTTTCACCTGCCTCCAGCTACGGACCTGGCTGGAGACCTGGCGTGCAACCTGGTCATGTGCCCTGGCTGGGAATCAACCCAGCGACCTTTGAGTTCGCAGGCCAGCTCTTTATCCACTGTGCTACCAGCCAGGGCTATTATTAACTTTTTATTTTAAGATTTGTCATGGTTTTTGGGGAGGGAGACAGAGAGAGAGAGAATCATTGGTAGAGAATCATCGACCATCTGTGTCTTGCACTCTCCCAACTGGGGACCTGGCCTGTGACCCAGGCACGTGCCTTGACTCGAATCAAACAGAACCTTTTTGTTCGCAGGCTGGTGCTCAACCCCCTGATCCACATCAGCCATGGCTGGGTGCCTCACTTGGTGTGTCTGTGTGCTTGCAGGTATCCTGGGAGGACATCCGGTGCACCTATGGAAATCCTAGCTACCGCTGGTAAGAGACATGTTTGAGTGGGAGAAACCGAACGAGTTTGTGCATGGATGGTTTTGCTGTTGAAATGGTCATCTATTCTATTGGCAGTTCATTTGCATAAGTCTCCCCAGCGTAGTTGGTCGGCTTCATCTTTCATACCCATCCAACTTCACCATTGATTTTTTGAAACGCTTTTTATGTATTTAAAGTTTATGCAGGCCTGTGAACCTAAGGGTCGCTAGTTCGATTCCCAGCCAGGGCACATGACCAGGTCTCCAGCCAGGTCCCCAGCTGGAGGAAGGTGAAAGGCAACCATACGTGGATGTCTCTCTCCCTTTTTTCTCCCTCCCTGCCTTTATGTCTGAAAATAATAAAGGAAAAAATAAAAAAGGAATAAAAAACCATTGCTTTAATGCTCTCCAGAGGAAATATATTTTGTTTACTGACTTGAGAGAGAGAGAGAGACATCTGTCATTTGCCTCCCATTTGTGCCCTGACTAGGGACCGAAGCTGCAACCCTCTGGCGTGTTGGAGAATGCTCCACCTGGGAGAGTCAGGCAAGGCTGTTTTCTCAGGTTATTTTCTAGCAATAAGGAAAGAAGAAGTAACTTTCAAATCCTCCATTTTGTCTCTGTGACTTTGCACAAGTGCTTCCTGGCCAGTATTCTCTCTCAAGTCATCACCAAGACAGGGTGGCAGCCCTGCCTCAGTATCTGTGCACATGGCCCTCCTGGCCCACGGGTCCTGCCCCGGTGGTGCAGGCCGATGAGCAGGGTGCTGTGCTGAGGTCTCAGTGTGTCATGAGCTTACCTTCTTTACAGGAAGGGTCACGCAGGGTTGTAACGGGTGACGAATGTTCACAGGAGTCCATGAACTCTGAGGGGGCAAATACCAGTATTTATTGTGTTCTTTGTTGTAGTGGGATGCTTTTATAAAAAAGTAACTGTGATCGTAGAAATCAATGCCTATAGAAGGTAAGCTGGAAAGGGAAAAGGTGCATGCCGTAAATTTGGAGACTTTGTCGGTTTTCCTAGCTGAGTTTCTGGGTTGGGTAGCATTGATTACCAGAGGTAATGTTGGAGAGGATTGAAGCTGCAGAAATTGGTAAGGTCATTGGAAAAATAATGAACCAGGTGACATTTTTGTTTGAAGCCCTCCTCCAACCTTCATTTTCTCTTTTGTATAAGCATCTCCCTTGGGTGCTTACTGTCACTCTCTGGACTCCTCCTCCCCATAACTGGGGACAGAGCTTGGCAAAGTTTGTCAACAAAGATACAAAGAAGAGAAATTGTAGGCTTTGTGCTGCCACCTAGCGTCTGTTGCCGGGATTCAACTGTGGCCTTGTAGCCCAAAGCAGCTGCAGACCTTGCAGCAGTGACTGAGCGTGGCTGGGTCCCAGTGACATGTATGTGACTCGTGGGTTCCTAGTCCGTCAGCCCCCCTGCAGTGTATCGGTGATGTCCCAGGTCACATGTCATGTGCTTCTCTGAGGTGATGCGTAGGTCAACACTGTTTACAACAACTATGAAAGTTTGGTGAAGTTTGTCCTATTGTAAATTAGTCATGTATTCATGAACTGTGAATGTTTAATTTCTCCTGAGATGTCACATGTTTTTATTTCTAGGAGGGAAACTGCCTATCTTCTGGTTTACATGAAGACTGAGTCTTAGTGGATGGTACCCTCCATGTTCACAAAGGAGTAGAGTATCATTTCCTTTTCTATTCTGAATGCTCTCTGTTCAGAGATTTTTCAATGCCGAGAAACACCTTTTCCAAGTAGTACAAATAAACTGAATTTATGATCAGGGGTTATTATAAAAATATGTAAGGGACACAACAGGTGTCGATCAGTTGGAACGTTCATTCCCACTGTTAGACCCTGCCACATGGGTAAATCAGGCCCTGTGTGTTTCCTGCGGGCAGGCCCCAGGTTAAAAGGTGGTCTGTGGACCAGGTTTCAAAATAAGGAAGCCGTTGGTGAGTGATAAAGATGTCAAGTAGTTGGGTTTCATTCAGTGGGTAGAGGCTTTTGAAGGACCTGAGAAAGAAAAGGAACATGCAGCAGTATTTGTTAAAATGAGTGTTTGTGGTCGGAGACACGGATCAGAGGCAGGGATGGCAGGCTGAACAGGGAGGCGGTTCTAGTTAGTAGGGGCATTGGTGAGGAAGAACAGACGTGCATCCTGAGAAATGTCCATGGAGACTCCAAAAGCAATCTGGGAAGTGAAGAGGATGGATGTTCACATTCCCATTTTACAGAAGAAGCAATTGAGACCTTTCTATAGTTCATGGCTTGTTCAAGATTCCATAGTTTTTAAGGGGTTTAGCCAAAAAATGTTGTAACTTCTGTAATATATTTGTGGGAAAAGTATGAATAAAAGAATAAAGTAAATCAACATAATAAATGATGGCAGAATGTGTAATCAATTATTTCATCGGTTCGGGATGCCAGAAGTCTGACATGGAGTTGTCAGCTCAGAAGGTGGGTTCACTCCAGGCATAGTTCTGGCTTCTGTGGATGCCTACAATCCTATCATTTCTTCATCTTTGTGTGGCCTTCCTCCCTGTGTGCTGCACAGGACCTTCAGCAAAACCCAGCAGGTATTCGATGTAGGTTCTACCTTAATATAACAGTACCTGATTTCTACTTTGCTAATGACCCTTGTAAAGACTCCATTACCAAAAAGTTCAATTTATGTTTTTAATATCCAGGTGGATGTTAAAATTGGGGGGATACAAATTTCCTTTGTTAGAAATCAGTAGAAGGTGTCTATCCCTGTAGGCCTTCTAAATGCATTTTCTCACATGTATTTCATAGCCGTACTTTTTATTTATTAAAAAATACTTTATGTAATATTTTTGGAGAGAGGGGAAGAGAGAGAGGCAGAGAGGGAGAGAGACATCCATGTATGGTTGCCTTTCACCTGCCTCCAGCTAAGGACCTGGCTGGAGACCTGGCTTGCAACCTGGTCATGTGCCCTGGCTGGGAATCGAACCAGCGACCTTTGGGTTTGCAGGCTGAAGCCTTATCTAGTGTCCCACCAGCCATGGCCTTTTAAGAAATTTTTAAGTGTTTTAAATGATTCCTGAGGTAAACAGTAGAGGTTTTATTTTACATGTTGAACTATGAACAGGAAAACGTGTTGTCCAGGGCGAACGTTGCTGTGGGATAAGCATCTAATTTGTCCTTGCACGTGCATTATTTTTGCTATAAAACTGCCAATGAACATAGTGTTGAGAGTGTTAGTTTGTAAATAGGAACACAAGTAGGCCAAACCCTGAAGTGTCCTTGAAGAGAGAAAAGCTAAAAGTTGTGGAAAAGTGCATTCCTGAGAATAGTTAGTTCTGCATCCTTATCCCTTGGGTTGTTTCAGGATGTGTGTTATTCATGACGATGGATGCTGGTCCCCCTGGACAATGGACAGTAGGAGGTCAGAAATGGAAAGAACCAAGAGAGAGTGGAGAGTAAAAGTGCGGGGCGTAGGGCGGGGCGGGACAAAGCATGAACAGAGAGAAGGCAGAAAGCAGGAAACAGGAAGGGAAGGTGAAGAATGGAGAAAACAAAACCAAAGGAAAAAGAGAACAAAGAGAACGAAAATGAAGTTAATGTCAAGAGAACAAAATGCAGAAAGCAGAGGAGGATGAGGACAGAGAAGGCAGGAAACGGAACTAACATCCTACCTACACAGGAAGGACATTCATTTGTGCACGTGCCTTCCTCTCGCTTTAAGGAAGTACTGTTTGTAATAATGACGTTGCTGGTCATAACCTATCATGGTAAATAGTGTGTCGGGTAGCTATTTAAAATCATGTAAAAATAGATAATGCTTGTGAGGCTGTGGAGAAACTGTTTGTCGTAGAATATGGCTAAAGAGCAGTTTGAATAGGGAGAGAGCAGGTGGTGGATTTTTGAATCTAAAAAAGTAAGGGTAGCCCTGGCTGGTGGCACAGTGGATAAGGCAGGTATTGGAGGGACTTGGGAGCAGGTGCAAAACCAGCTGCTGTCCCCTGACGGCCTTGCAGTTGGGGGCCTGTGAGAGGTAACCACGTGTTGATGTTTCCCTCCCTCTCCTGCCCCCCGCAGGTCGGTAACAGAGGAAATAAAGTAAGAAAAATAAAAAAGTTAAGGGTGCAGCAAAAAGCAACCGAGAGGAACTGTGTAGAGAGAGAGAAGATCAGCGGCGGTAGAAGAGGTTTTGACGAAGAGATTCCCTGTCCTAAGTGAGGCTGGGGGCTCCCGAGCGGGACGAGCAGAAAACAGCTGAGCTGGTGGGGGGCGGGGAGAGGAAGGTCCACGCGAGGTGCAGCCGCAGCTGGTAGGTTAGTCAATGAACGTGAGTGGAAACAGCAAGGGGATGAATGGAGAGCGATCCGGAGCCCACGAGATCGGACCCCGTGGTCGCAGGTACGACCCCTCCCGCCACCCAGGGCGCAGTGGTCAGAACGTCCGCCCCGCAGCCCCTCCGGGTTCAGGTGTGACGCCTGGCAACAGCGCTGTCCCCCCGAGGTCATGTGAAAGGGCCCGAGCCTGGTTATTAGAGAAGCCCCTCACAGTTTATATGTGCATATGAATAATTTATATATTTGTAGACAAAGGGAGGGAAACATTGAAGTTCGAAACACCCCACCGGGGGCCAGTCCCAGGCACGTGTCCTGCCTGGGAGTGGACCTTGTGGGAAGGGTCCCAAGTGTCACACGAGGGAAGCGACCCCAGACTCGGAGGACTGGGAGGCGACTGGCCAGAACCCGTGCTGCGTCAGATGGGACCGCACCCCACCCGCGCAGGGCCGGACCCCGCCGCGCAGCACGCGGTGCTGCGGCGCCACCTGGCGGGCGCGGCGGGAGCGGCGCAGCTCAGTCCCGTCGGCCACAGTGCGCGGGCCGGACCCCGGCGGTCTGGCGCGGGTGTTTCCCCAAACGGACAGGACGTGTAGATGATCGGACAAGACCCTCATTTTCCGCGAGAGCGACTCCCGTCCGCAGGCTCGGGGCGCAGGGCGGAAGCCACAGACCCGTCACTGTGCCGGGTGGGGCCCCGCCGCGCGTGCAGTCACAGCGCCCCGCGCGGAGTCGGGCCGGCTGCTCCGGGTCAAACTGCCCCCCACTCACAGGTCCCGGAGCCCTCAGGACTCACCCCCTCTTTCTCGGTGACGGGGACCCCTGTCCACACTGAGAAGATGCAGAGCGACCCCACGGGACGCCCCTGTGCCACGCGGGCCTCCACCCGCGCACAGGACGAGAGCTGGCGCTCCGAGCGCGCTGCTTTGGGGGGACCCCTCTGCTCAGCAGACCCGCCACTGAGGTCACACGACCCCTGTGACCGCAGGAAACCCAGGGTCGCAGGAGCAGAGGCGGAGTCACCGTCCACCACCGCCCGGACCTGGCGCCGCGGGGCATGACCGTGAGCCGCCGCACGGGGGCGCCCTCTCCTCACCCACGGGACGCGACGCCCTGCGAGACTCGCTGTCGGGCCCGCTCCTTCCCCGGCGCTGCGACCCGCTCCTCCGCTGGGAGACCCCGCCACACTCGGGAGTCGCGGGGGCTCGGTGACAGGCCCGCTAACGTGTCAGTGAGGGCGCCCACCTGCCATCGTCCAGGTTCCTGCTCACCCCTGTGGAGGCTGCAGCCGGCGGAGCGCGACCCCTATTCCCCCCCAACACCCGCGCCAGCGTCCTGTCCAGTCCCAGGCGGGTCCCCCGCAGTCAGGGGCCAAGAGCCTCTCGGGTCGCAGACCCGGTGGGACCGACTCCGCGCTTCCTCTGGCCGGGCTGTTCTGAGGGTCCGGGACCCCACCCTGTCCCAGGCAGACCCCACTGGCCTGGGCGCGGGGTGCAGGTGGACACTCGCAGGTGACGGGCGCGGGGTGCAGGTGGGGTCACTCACAGGTGACGGGTGCGGGGTGCAGGTGGACACTCGCAGGTGACGGGCGCGGGGTGTAGGTGGGGTCACTCGCAGGTGACGGGCGCGGGGTGCAGGTGGGGTCACTCGCAGGTGACGGGCGTGGGGTGCAGGTGGACACTCGCAGGTGACGGGTGCGGGGTGCAGGTGGACACTCGCAGGTGACGGGTGCGGGGTGCAGGTGGGGTCACTCACAGGTGACGCAAGACGGTATTTTCCCTGCAGACAGACGCAGCCGTGCAGCGACGGTGCAGTTGTGGCCGTGGGCAGGGGGCGGGGCTGCGGGCGGAGAGGAGGGACCCGGTCCCGGGTCGCGGGGCGAAGGCCGAGGTCCTGCGTGACACCCGCGGGGTCCAGGGCGGCGGCACGAGCCCAGGTGCACGTGTGCGTCCCAGTGGAAGCAGGCGGGTTTTATTCTCACCCAGGTTACACCCAGTTGTGGAGAAGGTTGGTAAATACATAGAACGAAATTTGTTCATAATTAAAAAAAAAAAAAGAATTTAATTATTATTTTGAGAGAGAGAGGCAGACAAAGAGAGAAACATCCATGTGTGGTTCACCTGCCTCCAGCTACAGACCTGGCTGGAGACCTGGCTTGCAACTGGGTTATGTGCCCTGGCTGGGGGTCGAACCAGCGACTTTTGGATGCATAGGCCGTCACCTATGAATGCCACCAGCCAAGGCGCTTTTTAATTTTTAATCCTAGAACAGGGTGAGACTTTCTTACTGTTTGTGAGAGTCTCTGTCCTTGGGAGCATTTTGTAATGTTGGGGTGTGCAGATCGTTGGCGTCGTCATTCAGTTTATTCCTAGGACTTGGTGTAACCTTGTTTGTCGTACGCAGTGTCCAGACAAGATTCCATTTCTAACTTGTTATTTGTAGAGAAGCAGGATATGTATTGATGACGAAATTTCCTCGCATGTGACCTGAGCAGAGTTGACCCTGGAGGAACCTGGAGAGAAGCGAGGTCACAGGAGGGGCCGAAACGTTGTTTTCCGGTGGAAAAAGTATTGCCTTTGTCACACAGAGGTGAACGACCGGTGAAACGAGTGAATTCAGTTAGTGAACGTGTTACGGGAATGCAGGGTCCGCGGGCGAGGCGGTCAGGTGCCTGGGGAGCGGGCGCTGCGTGCAGGGTTGCAAGGCGCCGGTTTCCAAAGGGGGAACGTGGAAGGCGAAGTGTGGACGCGGAGTGGGTAGGAGGATGGTCCTGAGCATCAGTCGGAATCAGGCTCAGGAGAGATGGAGGAGAAGAAGGCAGCGGTCCTTGGCACGGGCTCTGGGTTATGACTGATTCGCCCGTGGTTCCCCCGCCTCCCGGCCTCTGGCGCCGGGCAGCGCGGTCACCGCAGGTGCGAGACGCCGGCGGGATTAACTCGGTTAGTTTCAGCGTTCGCCCCGCGGGGTGCGCGGCGGGCGTCTGTCCACACGCCGGGTGCGCAAGGCGGGGCTCTAGGAAGGCGCCTCCGAGGTGCTGCGCGAGTTTCTGGTTCGCTCCGAGTTGGCCTTTCAGGTCAGGTTCCCCCACCCCCCACCTCGCCCCAAGTCCATCAGCCTCCCGCAGGTCTATTCACCTGCCGCAGGTAACAACCCCCCTTCTGACTCGACAGCGGTTTCCTCCATGGCTAAGATCTCAGGGGCGAGCCTGATGTCGACTCGGAAGCGTGTGTTCTCCCTGAAAGCGGGGAAGCCGTGCCGGGTCGGCAGCCGTGCAGGGTTTCCCTGGCGGGGACGGAGAACGGCCGCTGGGATCAGAGCGGAAAAAGTCAGGGTGTGCATGTCACAACCTGCCCCTCCAGGGACTTCGCAGCTGTCTCGTATGGGGTCTGTTCCCTGGACCCCTTGTTTGGCTGCAGCCCCTGTGCATCCTTTAAGACACCCAAATGAAGGGAGCCCGTGAGTGACGCGGCGGGTCCCCGGCGTCCGTCCCGGCGGCGCAGTCCGCGCGGAGACGCTCCTGCGACAGACAGGGCGCCGGCAGGCAGGGAGGACCCTCTCCCGCCTTTTGGTCTTGGGAGGAAAGCAAAGCTTCCAAGGCTGTCGTTTCCAGATGGAGTGAAGGACGCGTGGAGCGTCAGGGCGCAGTGCCTGTCGCGCTGACAGTGTTTCTTGTGCGGCTGGAGCGCAGCTCCACAGGGGTAAGTGGAGCTGATTCTCGGAGGGTCTTGTTGCGGGGGCAGCAAAGCTCAAACCTCCGTGGCGGCGGGGCCAGAGGCTGGACGGGCGAGGGTGCGAGAGGCGGGCGCAGGCGCCGGTCCGGCCAGAGATGGGAGTCGGGGTCCCTCCCGCAGGTGAGAGACGCGGCCTCGAGGCGAGGTGCGGTGGCGCCGGGCGTGTCCCGCGGGTGACCGGGCAGAGATGAAGGTTGGCGCGACCTAAGCGGGGACACCAGGACAGCAGGGGAGCCGGGCGGGACCCGGGATTCAGGGGCTCGGGGAGCGTCCGCGGCCACCCTTCCAGCAGCGGGAACGGGCGAGATGGAGTTGGGGGACCCGCTCAGGTCCCCTTGTCAGTGGCGGCTTTTGTACTTCAGCGCGGGTCACACGGCAGGTTTGGCCAAGTGCGGTTAACCGGGATCAGAATAGGTTGTGTGTAGTTTTTAAAGGGGAGGAAATGAGGACAGTTTTCCTGCATTCAGCCCTCTGTCCTCGGGCAGCATGTTCTGGTTTTGTGAGTATAAGTGGTTGTTGCCCACGGTCCCTAAGTTCTTTCCTAGGATCTGTGAAACCCGTGTGGGTGCTGCAAAGTGTTTTTAGAACAGTGGCGTGTGCGGGTGAGCAGTTCTACATGTGAAGGTCAAACAGTAGCTGTGCAGCCTGGTCAGTACCTTATCATAGCTGCCCCCTGACCGGGAAAGAGGTAAAGACTGAAAGAGAAAAGAAAAATGGGGCATTACTTGAGCCAGAAACATTTCTCCTGTTATAAGTATGTTCCTAACCACATAAGATGGGAACACCATTCTCAGCATTTAACGAGGTGTTGGGGTGCCGGGGGTTGGTGCCGCAGAGGAGACCTTGGTTAGTGCAAACGTGCCTGGGGCACGTGTAACACTCCACATATCCGCGGCCCACAGCCTCAGAGAGGACAGCTTCACCCTTGCTTGTGTGGCTCAGGGGACTGAGCACTGGCCCACGAACCCAAGTGTCTCTGGTTCCATCCCCAGCCAGGGCACATACCCAGATTGCAAGCCAGGTCTCCAGCCAGGTTCCCAGCTGGAGGCAGGTGAAAGGCAACCATACATCGATGTCTCTGTCTCCTTTTTATTCCTTGTTCCCTTCCACTCTCAGAAAATAATGAAAAAAAAAAAAAATTGAATAATTAGAGGAAAATTTGAGACTGAATTTTGGATTGAGAATCAGTGAGGTCAGGTGTTCAAAGATACATTGTGAAAGAGTTTCAAAAGTGAGGGAATGATTTACGAAAAGTAGCAGTGAAGCTTTTTCTGAATCACTGTTTCAAATCCTGACATGACCTTTGTAGTGGTCTCTTGTCAGCAGAGGGAGCTTGTCACCTGTGTTCACTAGATGGCTGATACATGTATTTATAAAAATAAAAATAGGTAATTATTTTTAAAATAGGAAATATGTATCATATAAATTTTATTTATTCATTTATTTATGGCATTTCAGTGTTTTTGAGTTTCAGTTTCCATGCCCCTGTTTGCAAGAGAGGCAGCCTTTCCGGCCTAGGGTGCACGTTTACACGGTGTTAGAGTTTGAACGCAGTGTTTACAGGGGAAGGAAGGTTTGCCATTGTCAGTGGTATCGACGTTTGAACGAGGTCATTCATTCTCCAATGGGTGTTTTCCTGCTCATTGTAGCTGGTCATTAGCATTCATCATGTTTAGTTGTTGTTTGCAGATAACACCCTCCCCTCCCCATTATGTGAAAAGGCTCCGTTTCTGGCCTAACTCCCCTCCGGGGCAGAAATGCCCTCAGCTTAAGTGAGACTGTAGTGGAAGCTATTACCATTTTTGAAAAGAGTATTATGTGCTTTCCGTGTGTCATATCTTCCTAATTTTACAAGCCAGTTAAGTTTTCTGTGTGACTGTGATGTATTTCAGAAAGACGAATACATGTGCATTTTAATGCCTACAAACTCAGGGACCTTCCTGGTATATTTATTTTTCAGATCACTGCACAGAGAGCCATGGATGGCATTTATGTATCTTTGGTTTAAGTCTTGATATAGGTTCATAGTCCCAAAGAAATAATTGGACATGAATTGAAAGCTGATAATGGCAATGTAATTATGGATAGGTTGTATTTTTATGATAAATCATTTGAAATTTTTTTTTTTTTTTTTTTTAAGAATTTATAATTTCCAGAGAGAGAGAGGAAGGGAGAGAGGCACAGGCTTGCAACCTGGTTATGTGCCCTGGCTGTGGAATTCAACCTGTGACCTTTGGTGACCTTTGCGTTCACAGGACGGCACCTTATCCACTGTGCTACCACCCAAGGTGGTTTTGTGGTTTAAATGCTGGTTTAATATAGAGGTAAGTTAGGAGAGCCCATTTTGGAATGGTTTAATGGAAGGGCTATGGATGTGACTAGTCATAGTGAATTGTTTTTTAAGAACTGGAAGGAAGAAATGGTCATGTAAAGGTGGATATGGTCCTGAAAACTGTCAGTTAGCCAAACGACCTGCTGTCCTGCATACATGTATTTGCAGCCGTATTGTGAAGAACAATTTAGTGGGGGGCAGCAGGAAAGGCCTCCCTCAGGCCAGAGGGAATTGTGTGAATGAAGTGTGAATGGAGAGTCACTTACAAAGTGCATTTACCTGTTATTTTATGTGTGTGTGTGTTTAAGGTAAAAGGTGCTGTAGTTTAGATTTTCAAGTCTCTATGCACTGTTCATGAGGTTGAGACTGAGCTGTTGTGCAGGTTCTGTGAAGTTGGATGAAACTGGCATGATTGAACAATACAGTGAAGTTAAAAATCGTTTTTGTGTGCCTTTTCCCCCAGTGATTTATGTGCATCCTTGTGTTTTTTTTTTTTTTTTTTGCATTATTTTTATATGATTTGAGAAGAGAGGTAGAGAAGCAAGGGTGTGTATGGGCTTCTTGAGGGTCCACAAGTGGGGACCCAGGCTCTTGCAATGAGCCAGGCTTGCACCCCGATTGGGATCTAAGAGGGAGGCTTTGCTGCACAGGCAGGAGTTGTGAGCGCTAGAGCCGCATGAGCCAGGGCTGCTGTGCATTGCGAGGGAATCAGTAAGTCCAGGGCAGCAGAAAAGGCTGTGATGGCGAATGGTCCTTCCAGGTGTGACAATGTGTGGCAATGTTGCAGGTGGGTGGCACAGGGAGCAGGCAGTGGGATTCCTGGGGCCGTTTTTGTAACTGTCTCTGTACAGTCACGCAGTGATGTTTCTAACAGGTCTCAGAGTGCTGGCCAATCATTTGTGTTTCTGTTTGTCTGGTGTGGTTTGTGTGAACAAGGAGGAACTCAAGTTCATGCCAAAATGAACCCCAAGGTGAAGAAAGAAAAAAGGAAACAAGAACAGCTCAGCCTGTGCTATGATGAAGTTTGTTTCTACTGCCTATAGAGGTTCCTAATTGCAGGTTTGTCTAAGCACCTGAAGATCAATAAGGAAAATGTTATTAGATAAATCACATAATGACTGAGAAAATAATCTCAGAGCTGGTGAGACTGAAGATATTTAGTTGTAGTTCCTTTGCAGATACAGTGGTAGTTTGATAGATTTTTCTTGTTTTTAAAGTGCATGTATATGGAAAAGTTATCGACCCAGGTTTAACCACTGACTGAAAATAGACTGTGAAGGTTGATGGTTGTAGGAGGGCAATGTTGGAGTGATGGTATTTTACCAGTTAGATTTTTGTCTTTGTCATCTAAGTCACTGAGTTAAGTCTACTTTTAAAGTTTCCAGATTCCACAAACAGAACAAGAACAGTTGTTGATGGTTTAGTGTGTTTTGCTGGGAGTCACACAATAGGAATCCTTAGAATGACTTTAGTCCACCTGCCAGGGCCCAGAGGCTGAGTCACACTGTTCCTGCGGGTCCCCTTTTCTTTTCAGGAAAGGCTACCTGAAGGTGCAGAATCAACCAAGGTATCAAGCCTTGTTGTGAGCTTTGATTACCTTTGAAAGTCAATTGTGGTTTCTCAGTTGGTTTTGGTGAGAACTAGAATCGAGGCATGCTTCCTTCATGAGTGCTATTTCAGTAAAAGTCTTATCTGAGGAAAGAGCTCTTACTGGTTTAATGCGAAGAAATATAACATTATTCCTTGGTTGTTTAGAAAGTCAAAATTTTGAGGGATTAAATAGTGAGAGAAAATGTAAATAGCAAAAAGTTTGTGTTTTGAACATTCATTAAAAAACTATTTCCATAATCCGGGAAAAGGTTTTGTATTTGTGTTAAGATGAATAAATGTTTTACAACCTGATGGGATTGAGCATCAAATGTTAAATCTAGAGATAAGAAAAGTGTGCTATTTAGCATTTCCGAAGAGCCTGGTGGTGTTTCAGTTTTAGGGCAGCCCTTGTTGTTTCAAGGGCTACAGATGTAGTCTAACCAAGTTTGTAGAAGTTCCCCCACAAAGCTTTGGCAGTTTTTTAAAGATCAGATTCATGTCTATCTTTTCAGAGGACTGAGGTCCCTGGAGCAGAGTGGAGGTGGTATTTCATGTGTAGCGCTGTAGACATTGACTGAGTAATGCTGTGATCAGTCAGTGGGGAGCATGGGAGAGCGAATCCAGGCCATTTTTTAAATAAGTGCGTTTTTAAAATCTGTGTCCTTCTCCGCCCTTGTGAGAGAGGCTAGGACACGTGGAAGTAATGATTCCCCACTTTCTACCCTCTCCTTTAAAAAACAAGATTTTAAAAATATATACATTAGGATAATGTGTAGTGCAACACACAGCAAAAGAAGGGAGTTGACCTGGCTGTCTGGTGTTCGTTAGATATTGTAAACTCCTGTGTTTCGCTGGCTGTGTGGAGGCCCCTGGAGCCTGGGGAGCTGGCTCAGGTGTCCACTGAGCTGGAAATGGAAGTTTGGGAGGTATTAGATGGGCTCCATGTTGTGTCCTTGGGGATAGTTTCAGTTTATCCTGAACATTGTTGTTTAGTGTATTCCCAGGAGTTGTGGAACTGTTGCCTGTATGTGAAAGTTAGTCTTTGTACATAAAGAGGTTATTTCTTGATGCATGTGAGTTCACCATGACCTTAAATAAATCTGCCCCACTTGGCTCGTGGCTGCATTGGGGTCTGACGCGTCATTGTTTATCCTCAGGTCTTTCTTCCTCTGTCTCCTTGTCCGCCACAGGCAAGTCTGAGGTTCTGCAAGTGTCGGATGTTTGTAAGTTTCAGCCTCACCCGCTGCTGCCGTGCAGGGTGAGTAGGAGACACACCTTATCGGTGAGCCAACATTGGCGGAGTTCCCCGCAGGAGCAGCCGTGTCCTGCGTGTCCCAGGCTGTTGTGAAGGACCCTGGAAGGACATTATGGGCCGAGCCCATGTTCTTTAGGAGTCTGGTATTCCTGTCATGCAAAAGAAAGATCCCTGCGCCTGACCACCGGGGATGGTGATGTCCATGAACATGCCTGTGTTTTTTCTCTGTGTGCCTGTCATTGTCTGCATTGCTGGTCCTTCCACCCATCTAAGTGTAGGACACAGCGTGTGTTGCTTTTGTGTGGCAAGGGAGGTGCGCCGCATGTCCTCCTCTTGGGAGGAGACCCTGCCTGTGACCCCAGTGACGTGGCTGCGGGAGGGGAGCATGTCCTGCCGCAGGTGTGCTTTGGCTGCACTGGCTCCAGGGGTGACATGTCAGCCACCACTGCAGCAGCTGCCCAGGGTGAGGGTCGTTTCTGGTGGCTGATCCTGATATTGGCCTTATAGGCCGAAGTGGGTGGGGGGATGGTCGTGATGGAGAGTGAGGAGGAGCGGAGTTGGGTTACCGGGTGCCGGAAGGTCTCAGCGAGGAAGGTGCAGGGCAGCTGCACAGGGATACCGGTGCAGGAAAAGCGCGTCCCGTGTCGCTTAGGCACAGCATCTGCCTCCATGGGGGGTGTCAGATGGCGTCTGTACATGTTGGAGACACAAGTGACTCCGGGAGCTTCCGTGGGGGTTGTTGGTGTTACCATGCGGCTCTGTGGGACGTGCTGGAGGGGACAACCTGTACGTACGTATTGGCTTGGGTTCCTTTGCGTTTGTGGTTCCCCCCACAAAGTCTCCTCTGGAGGAGAGAGGTGCTTTCCTGGGTTGTTTGCGGGGGTGGTGTTTGCTTGAGGGACCATCGAGGACCCCTTGGTGTAGGTGTGTCGGGGTCCCAGATCCTGGGAAGGTGGGTGCCAGGCGTGGGTGGTGTTGCGTCTACGGGAGCAGGTGTAGATTTTGGGAGGAGGGTTGACGGCCTGCCAGGGAAGGAGGCTGCATTGGTGAGGGTGTCCCCAGGGCAGCAGGACGGGTCATGTGGCGAGCTGTCCCTGCAGGGCCGTCAGGTTTGCTGGTGGGAAGCCCCTCCATGTTTGCGTAGGAGGGAAGGGGGAGTGGAGCCTCCCCAAGCTGTGCGCCTTCAGTGGGGGTGGTTCCTTGTGCTTTAGCTCTGTGCTGGGCTTCCCTTGGGGTGGTGGGTCTAACTTCCCACAGTGCAAGTGACAGTGGTTCCTTGTGTGTTTGAGCCGAAGTGCGTATGTGTGAAGTGGATCCGGCTGGGTGAAAGTGTGCGTAGGGGAGGTTTTCCCCAGCAACCCTGACGTTTGACGTGTGACATGTGACGTGCAGGGTCCCTGAGTCACCAGGGAGGCTTTGTGTGGAGCCTTGAAGGTAGGTTGGCAGAAGCATGGCATGGCCTTTGTGTCCCAGGCCAGGTTGGCAGTCAGTGCCGGGGCTTACAGGTGTCACTTTTGTTAGGATAGGGTGTGTGTCTTGGGTGATGGTGTCAGACTTTAGGGAGAGTTGCTGTGTGAGTTTACCATCCTCTGCTGTGTGGTTCACAGGGGTGAGATTGTTAGTGGGGAGACGGTTGGGGAGGGTTTGTGCCAGAGTTGTCGCTGTCGGGTTCCACCTTCAGGAGGGGAATCTGCGTGGGGTGGTCAGGGTTCCTCAGGAAACGGAGTCCTTGTGGGGCTGAGTTGGGGGTTGTATTCTTGGTGTGGGTGAAGTGTGCCCGTGCGTGCACAGCGGGGAAAGGCTACGGTGTGTTTGAAGTCCTGTAGCGTTTGTCACATGGCGGGGACCTGCGGTGTGGCCCCTGGAGCGTCGTGTCTGCGCATCAGCGGAGGCAGCTCCCCGCATTGGGCTCTCTCCTCCTCCTTGGAGAGGCTCCTCTGGCTCACACAGGTCCAGGCGCTTTCGCTGTGCAGGTGGAGTTGCTGGCACCGCAGGGTGCCTCTCCCGGGGGCCCTGAGGCACCTGTGTGGCTCCGTGTGCCATCCCGTGTGGGGGTGTTGCTGCACCCCCTGTCAGGTGTTGGGGGAACAGCATCTGAAGGGTCCTTGAGGCCCATCATGTGGGGTGGGAGTGGGTGATGGTGGTGGGATGGGGTTCCCTGTGGGTCTGCCTAGGGGACTCTCTCAGGTTGGGTCCTGCACCGTCCTTGGAAGGGTGCCCCAGGACACCTTGGGGTGCATTCTTTGCCCAGGTGGAGTGGCTGACACTCCAGGGTGTTTGCAGTATGACCACCTGGAAGTGATCCTCTCCCCATGCCTGTGTCCTATAGCCCGTTGGGGCTGTTGGGGGGTCTCTGGCCCCATTTTCCCTGCTGGTATTGGGGGTGTGTGTATTGGGTAAGGGTGGGTGGGTGTGCTTTGGGATGCAGTGGCGGACGTAGGGGGTCTGCTGTGGTGCAGGAGCGATTCCCCTGGGATAGTGTGTGTGGTCTGCTGGGACGTGGTGGCGGAGGGGGGTGTCAGGAGACTGGAGCTGCACAGGAGCACCTCCCTCAGCTGGTCAGTTTTGCTGTCTTTGCGGAGGGTCCCACCGAAGCCTTAGCACACTGGGAGGTGTTCTCCTCACCCGGGTGCAGGTGCTGGCGATGTAGGTTCCTCTGCAGGGGCCATGAGTCAGGGAGGTGGAGAGCACCCTATTTGCTGTTGCGTAGCCTTGATAGGTACCCGTGGGGTGGACCCCATGCCCCACGTCCTCTGCAGGACAGTGTTTTCTTTTTGGGTCAGGGTGGTGGATGGAGGCCTAGTTGGGGGTCCAGCCTGCGGTGGGGGGATTTCTCTAGATGGGAGTCCCTCGGGTTGGGTCTTCCCACCTCTGTGGCAGGAGGGGTGGCTTCCGCTGCCATCTCTGAGCGGTGGAGGTGCTGGTCCGCTAGGGTGTCTCCGCAGGGGCTGAGAGCCATCGCTGTGGCTCCGTGTGCCTTCCTGGAGGGGTCTCCTGCATCGGAGGGGGAGCACCCCATTGATGTTGCATCACCCTGTGTGGTGGGAAGCTCCTGCCCCGTTGCTCTGTAGGGTGGGTGGGAGGGGGCTTCCTTAGCTTGGGTCTCCTGTCTCCCTAGGGTGCTAGCAAAGGTGGGAGTGTATCACCTGTGGGGCCTCACGAGATCTCCTGGAGCCGGAGATGCATTTCTGCCTGTGTCCTGTCGGGTTTGTTGCACACGTCCCCCTGTGGCCTGTGCAGAGGAGGGTGTGGGTGGGGATGGCTTGGGTTGTACTGTTGAGGGGTAGAGTAGGTGGTGGTCAGGGCTTCTGCAGAAGGTCCTCATGGGAGACTTGGTGGGGTGCGGTTGAGGGGGGTCGTCACCTCAGCCCCTCTGCGGTACCCTGGAGGGGTGACCTGTCTTTGCAGCACGCGTGAAGGATGTTTTCCCTGTGGATGGAGGTGCTGCCACCCAAGGGGGCTTCTGCAGGGGTGTTTTCCCTGATGCGGCAGCTGGACTCCATGGGGCGTCCTGCAGGTGGTCATCTCTGAAAGGGACGTGTTATGCAGCCCCATCGACCACCCCTGCAGCGGGGCTCCTGCTCGATCTCCACCCCACAGGACGGGGAGGCTCGTGTTCCTGGGGGCTGGTGTGTGCGGAAGGGGGTGGTTACTGGGGGTGGGTGTGTTGGTTGGGAGGATCCCATGGTGGGGAGGGTCCCTGGCAGGGCATCAGGAAGGGTCACCTGGTGGTACGTCTGTGTGTCTGCTGAGGGGAGTTTCCCAGCATGCGTCCTATGTCCCCACTGGGGAGGGGTGTGTTCCCCACTCCCAGGACACGTTGAGGTCCGTTCCTTGCATAGCTGGAGTGGCTGGCACGGCAGGGTGTCTGTGGATGGTTCTTGGGCCAGCAGTATGGCTATGTATGACCACCTCGGTGTGGTCACCTGCACTTGGCAGCTGCTGTCCTGTAACCTATGTGAGCTGCCAATGTCGCAGCTGCTCAGCAGGATGGCGGAGGGGGATGTGTTTTGGCTGTTGGGGTTTGTACGTTGGAAAGGGGCATTACCTAAGGGTGGGGTGTCTTGCTCGGGTCAAGAAGCCCAGGTTGGGTGCTGGGTTTTACAGGGGTTGATGGTGGGTGGTCTGTTGTCACCTGCTCAGCAGGGGTGTGTGTGAAGGTCCGTGTTTGCACTTGTGTCTTGCTCACTTGCTGAGGAACCTCCCTCAGTCAGGCTGCTGTGTCCTCTTTGGAGGGTGCTCCAGTTTCTTTTGCACCCCAGAAGCTATTCACCCCATCCTGGTGCAGGTGGTGGTATTGTGGGGTGCCCCCTTAGGGGCTGTGACTGAAGGAGGTGGCGAGGTCCCTCTTGGCTGGCCTGTCCTACTCTACCTTGTTTGCAGGAGGGGTTTCAGAGGCTGGTGTGATTGTAGGAGTTGGGTGGTGGAGGGAGGCCTAGTGGCACAGCGGTGGGTGGGGAGTGTCCCTCTGAGGGGACTCCGTCGACTTTGGTCTTCTAGGCAGTTTGGAGGGTTGCCTTTCTCTTCCGCAGAAAAGCTGAAGGTGTTTCACCTTCCCACTCCCTTAGATGGAGTTGCTGGCACCCTAGGGTGCTTCTGTGGTGGTCCATCGCATGATGGAGTATCAGGGTTCTGTTTGTGGAGGTGGTGCCCCTCCAAAAGCCTGTGTGTGTCAGGTGGCCTTCAAGGGCTACCCTAGTGGTGGGACTACTTCTGCAGTACCCCCTGTGCAGGGCCGGGTCTCGGAGGAGTGTGTTTGCCAGGGGCCGGGTGATGGCTGCTGGTTGGGAGGAGGCTGTGGTGGGGACCGTCACTTCCAGGGCAGCAGGATGGGTGCCTTGGTGGGATGGGGTCTCCAGTGGGTCTGCTGAGGGGAGTTTCTCAGCCTGTGTCCTATGCCCTCCTTGGAGGGGTGTGTTCCCCATTGCCAGGATACCTTGAGGTGTGGTCCCTGCCTTAGTTCGTTAACCCCGTAGGGCCATCCCTGAGCTGTCGCCTGCCACACCTCTGTAGGAATGGGGGGCATGCGTTGTGGCTGACGGTGGATGTGTTGGGGAAGTTGTTACTGGAGCTGTGTGCCAGGTTGGATGGGAGAGTGTAAGGTGGGGAGGGATTTCACAGGGCATCCAGGTGGGTGGTCTTTTTCGATGTGCCCAGAGGGGTGTGTCAGGGGGTGTGTTATTGAAAGTAGCGTCCACTGCATGTGCACTAAGTCACATCCCTGGGGTTGGCCACTGTGTCCTGTTTGCAGAGGGGCGTCTTCTCTGCCGCAGGAGAACTGCAGCTGTTCTCTCTGTACAGGTGGTCCCGGCAGCCAGGGGTGCTTATGCAGGGGCCACGTGGATGATGCCCGCATTGGCTTACAGTGGACCCCCATCCCTGACCTCCTTTGTGGGAGGGTTGTCTTGTGTTTCAGAGGACGGTGTGTAAGGGGACGGTGGTGGAGGGACTTCTCCCTTGTACCCCTAGCTTGCCCAGCTCTGCTGCATCCACTGCCCCTCCAACCACTTCTGTCATGGGGGTGGTGGGTGCGTGTGGGAGCTCGGCAGGAACCTGCAGGGGGTTTGTAGTGGGGCAGATGCTGGTAGGGAGGGGTGGTACCATGTCCCATGGAACCGGTGTCCTCCCTGGGTGGGAGGATTTGCCAGGCGAAGGGGCCAGGGGTGGGGAGAACATTCTTAGGAAACCAGGGTGGGTCTTTGTGCGGGGTGTGGCTGAAGAGGCTGGGACCTTCCCATGGGAGGTGTGGTGAGAGGTGTCCTCCTACTTCCCCCACCTTGGTTGGGAGTGTCCCCCTTCCCTCCTGGACACCTAAAGGCGTCCTCCTGGCCTAGGTGTAGGGTGTTTCTGCAGGGGCCAGCGGGAACCTTGTGGTTGTACACCTTCCTGTAGCAGGTCCCCTGCAGCTGGAGCTTGTGCCCCACCCAGTCTTCATGGGGGGGGGGGTGTTAGATTGTCATGTCCCTGGGGGTGGTGGTGTTTGAGGGGACGGGGCTGTTGAAGGGGAGGAGGCTGTGGTGGAGAGGGTCTCATCTCTGATGAGGGCATTTCCTCATGTCTGTTCTCCATCTGTCCATGGAAGGAGTGTCTTCCCATCTGCATAGGCCCGAGGTGTGGTCACCCTAGGTGGAGATGCTGACCCCCCGCCCCACGGTGGCTCAGGGTGTGATGCTGCAGTTTGTGAACCGTACCTGGTCGATCCTGTCCTCTACCCCTTGGTGCCTCCGAGTCTCCCTCCATCCTCTGCCATCGTAGGCGTGTGGGAGGCCTACATGGGACACCGGTATGCCTTTGAGGGGACTTTGCAGGGGTGGCTGCATGGGTGCCCAGAGATTTGTCTTCTGTATGGGGTAAGGTTTGTGGGGTAAGGTTTTCCTGACTGCGGTGGGGGACCTGGTCGTGCGTCATCCAGGAGGGGATGGAAGCGGCAGGGACGCGCGCCCTCTGGTGGTGGTGTCGGGAGTTGCGGTGTTTGGCGTCTCACCCCTCCCCGCCCCCACAGCGCCCCTCAGGGTGTTCCCCCCACGCAGATGTCCACAGGGCTGTCGAGCCACACGGGTGGCTCCAGGTGCCGTCCTGGAGGAGGTTGCCTCCAGGGGGTGGCTAGTGTTCAGTAGCCTTTTACGGGTGACTCCTAGGGTCCTGTCCCTCGGTGTCCTGTGCAGGACGGGCCGTGTTCCCCAGGGGTGCGTCCTGTCTGGCGCACGGGATGCGTGAGCTGAGGGGCGTGTACCCTCCCCCCATAACCTGCAGGGGACATGGCTTCCAGCGATGTAAAGGGGGTTGGGTGCTGGAATCTTGGCTGGGGACACTTGTTTTCCTCAGTTTGTGGGTGGAAACTCTGGGTGTGACCTTCGGGTGGAGGGAGGGGCCGACGTCCGCGGGAGGGACGGAACTCTGGGTCTGAGCCCTGCGCATGTGGCGTTGCTTGGGGGGGCTGTGTGGGGTCACCCCTGGGGATGTAGCTGCTCATGGTTGTGCCTCATTGGACCGGAGGGGCCAGGTGTCCTGTGTTCCCATCCCTAAGGGTCATGATACTTCTCCCTGGGGACGCACCTTTGACAGCAAGTGGACACGGTCGCCAGGGTGTTTCTGCAGGGTGTGAGCATCGTCCATCCCTGAGAGAACCCCTGACATCCTTCCCAGAGGTGAAGACCCCCACATTACCTCCCCGAAGCCTGGAGCTGCTGGAGCCCTTGGCCCCACCCTCCCCACTCACTGCTGTGGGGCAGGAGGTGTGTGTGGTGCTGCTGTCTGGTTGTGGACGGTGGTCACTGAGTGGGGGTGGCGCTGGCCTAGGGGAGAGCAAGGGAGACGCGGGTGCCCTGTGAGGGGTGCCCAGCAGGGTTCCACCTTTGGGGGAAGGAGCTGTGAGAACCTTCCTTGGAGTTTGTTGTGCTGCCGGGTTCACCAGGGGCCCAGAGTTCCTGTTTCCTTGGGGTGATGGTATCCTTGTGGGAAGGTGTGTGTCTCCAGGGGGTTTACAGTGAAGGAAGTATATCCGGGGAGTCGGCCAAAGGGAGCTGCTGCAGGGGCAGGGCGCACACTGGCTGCAGCCTTAGGGTGGCCAGGGGCCTATGATGTTGGCCAAGGAGAGCATTGTCCCCAGTGGGTGGAGCGATGGCCACAGGGAGGGGCTTGTTGGGATCCAGACGACCAGGGTCCTTTCCAGGGCCGGGTCTCCTGGGCGAAAGGAGCGGAAGAGGCCGCACTCAAGCAGACCCACGGGAGACCAAGTCTGTCATGGCTGCAGGGTGGAGTGGGGCATGTGCTCAAACATTGCTTGGGGGACAGAGCCCAGCACTCCACCTCCTATATTTCGTCTGTTTCATAGGAGTGTTGCTTTAGGCCACCTGGGGTGTGCTGGACGTGTGTGTGCCCCTGTGTGTTAGTGAGTTGCTAGTGGAGGCCCTCTGAGCTGAGGGCAGGTGTAGCGCTGGGCTGCTGTCCCCTGTGTAAATGACACTTTTGCCCCAGGGCTCCTTAGGGGCATTTGCATGGATGAGAAACGTCGTGGGTGGGACTGCAGTAATCCTTGCACATGCAGTGGCGCACGTCCCCATCTCCCAGTCCCCGTTGTGGGCACGGTGGCTCACTGCACGTGTGCTGGATCCGTGCCTAGATCCCCACTTTCCCCAGTCACCCTGCCTGACATTTGTGTCGGAGGAAGGGAAGGGTGTTCTGAGCAGAACGGGGCCATGTGTGCCCCGTGCACAGGAGCATGGTGTTGAATGATGGACGTGTGTCCGTTGTCTGTTGAAAAACTGTTATGGGTGTCGAAGAGGAATGACTGCGGGACAGGGTGGTCCTCAGGCATCGGATACCACCCTGCTGCCTGTTGGCTGGTCAGCAGGCTCGTCCTGGAGTCCCCAGCGGGTCTCCTGCAGGGCCCTCAGTGCTTGTGTGGCCCCTTCTAGAGCTCCTGGGGCCGGTCTCTGCAGAAGCTCCTAGTGGCTGAGGTTGTTCCCTGTCCGCTAGGAAAGAAAGGCCTTTTCCCCTCCCCCATTGGTATCCTGTCATCTGGGAGAGGAAGACAGGTTGGAGAGGAGGGGGTGTCTTGGCATCAGGGTCTGTACCTGTTCGTGAACAAGTGTCCAGGGTCGTTCCTCAGAGGGGATCCTGCGGGCATCCTGCGTCTTCTGTGCAGTCTGGGGGAGCATGAGAATGGGCCTGGTGTAGAAGGCAGAAGGGAAAGAGCGAGGGCTGCACAGGCCAGGGAGGGGCCCCTGTCTGGTGGCACAGTGGACAGAGGGATGCTGTGTTGGGGGACAGGTGAGGGGTGCGCTGCTGCTCTTGAGACCCCTGCTGCCCATGGTGCTGCCTTTTCCTGGAGGAGAGGGTGGTCAGAGAAGCCCCTCCGTGCTGTGGGAGTCTGCGGGCCCATGGTGCCCAAGGCTGTGGGCCTGGAAAGGGACCTGTTGTGCAGTGAAAGTCGTTCACCGTCCCCCAGGCTGGTCCCCGAGTGTGTCCCCTCCTACCTGAGAAGTCCAGGGGCAGCAGGGGCAGCAGGGGCAGGAGACAGAAAGGGTTCGTCAGCAGGGCAGGCAGCGAGCCGTGGTTGGTTCCTGAGGTGAGTGTCCTGTGCCCTAAGGAAACAGAAGATGGAAGAGATACGGTCCCTTCCCAGGCACCCACCTCCCCAGTCCCCCTGTGACGGGTCACCTGCTCTGCTCCAGTGGCTGCTGTGCCAGTTCCTCCTGCCCAGAAAGGAAATGTCTCCGCTGGCAGTGCCTGTGGATGTGCAGCCTTCCTTCCATTCTTCTGTCCTTCCTTCCCTCCTTCCCTCCTTGCCAAGGCCGTCTCCATCTGCATGGCCGGCTGCGGTGTTGGCCCGATGTGGCTTGTGCAAGTCCATGCTGTTCGCTTACGGGTTTTCTGGAAGAAGCAGCCCCCCAAGGTCCCTTTTGGAGGCAGGCCATGGCCCCCCCAGGCTCCGCTCTGCAAGGCCACAGTGGTCCTGCGTGTGTCACAGAAGCCATAGCAGCGCCATCGCTTGGCGTTTCACAAGACCGAGGGGTACAGGGTTGAAGCTGGAAGGGAGATGCAGAGGGCAAGGGGCATCTGGTGTCATGGGCAGTCCCCAGCATCCCCTCCCCATGCGTGGTCCACAGTCTGTTGGCCAGGGCTTTTCTGGTAAGTGTTCCTTGTCGTTTGGAACATGACATGTCTCTTGTAACATAGAGACACCCATTGCTGCCCCAGAGTTCCGGGGATGCCCAGGGGTCCCTTCACCAGCCTCACAGGTCCCTGTGTCCTTTCAGTCACAGTGATTTTATAGGAATGGGCTCGCTTTGTTCCATGGGCCTTACTCATGGCCTGTCACCGACCCTTTGTTGGGTCCAGAGTCCCCAAGGGTGTCTCCCCAAGTGTTTCTCAGACACTGTTTACAGGCAGGTGTTGTTGACAAGCAGATACACAGAACACAAGAACAGAGTCATTGTCGCACCCGTTACAATGTCAGTAGAAAAACAACATGAGCAGGTACATACATTGCAAGCACGGAACATATGATGACATCCACCGTGAAAGACATCCAATGCTCATGTTTACAAGCGCAGAATAGTACTGAGGTTACAGGTAGGGAAACGGGGTGTCCCCATTGCCTACACAGTCCAGGGGGTCCCAGAGACCGAGAAGGATACAGTTGAGAATCCCACAGCCCAACACCCCATTTTTACATGCGCAGCAAAGGATGGAGTTCCATGCACAGTCCATCATGCTGTTGTCATGGGACACATGTCATAGACTGTAACAGGTGCACATGGAGGTGGTCCTGGGGGAAGGAACCTGGAGGACATCCTGGCCCTGAGAGCAGAGGTTGCTGTGTAGGAAGAAAAGCAGAGCGTCCGTGAGCCCGCTCTGCTGTTTGTGCAGGAAAACCAGGGGGAAAAAAGGAGAGAGCCTATTTCCGACTGTCACACACAGAAATTCACAATGTCTACATAGGAAGCAGGTTCCACACCATGACACAGCTGAACATGGGGAGGTTCTGCTCCTAGCACAGCACCGGGTGGGAATGCACATGAGGATGTTACAGTTTAAAGTGTGTGACTTTTGTTCCAGAGGCAAGGGCAGCATGTCCACCGTGCAAACCACATGAGATGGCAGGAAATGGATCCCAGTGGGCCCTGAGGTGGCCCCTTTGTGGCCCTGGAAAGGGCTGCAAAACATGTGGCAGTGGACAGACCCACTTCCCTGCCACCAGAGTCCTGTGTCTGTCCTCAGCCTTCCGTGGGCTCGAGGGTCCTGCAGTTCAATGACGTAGCTGCTGCGTGCGAGTGCCGCATCTGCCCAGCACGGGCAGAAAGGAAGGCCAACAGTGGAAGCCTGTGTTGGCCATGGGTGTCCTTTCTCTGCTGGAGGAACTCCCAGGAGGGTTTGGGGTGAGGAGTGGGGTTTGGGGTGGGAACGTTCAGTGCCCAGTGCAGGTGGTGGGGGCCTGGTTGATCCCTGCAGGCGTCAGGGGTCCCAGGCTGCTG